>WBMZ01009472.1:0-43048 GCA_013400975.1 Atrichornis clamosus | reverse complement strand
GTACACACATGGACACACACGTGAGCACAAGCACACAACGGGACAGAGACACAGGGACATGGATACAGATATACAGACCTGGACACAGAGACAAGGGGACACACATGGAGATGGACACATACAGGGACACCTGGATATAGACACACACACAGTCACAGACATGGACAAATACAAAGACAGATACCCAGACGCACACACTAATTGCTGCTAGGTAACAAGTGATCCAGTTGTTTAAGAAAAGCAATGTTTTATTTTTTTAGAAAATAAATAGGTCAGAAATGTACAGCCCATAATTCCAGTACTGCAGTAACACCGTAGGGGAGATGTGGACTCGGGTGTTTAGACTAGGCTTGGAACATCCTGTCTCATACCTGTTTGAGCTGGGGTTTGGTTTGTTTTATAGCAGCACTTGTAATTGTTTATTAGTGCAGCTTCAGGTGTAACTGTTCTCTTGTAGCACCCACAGCCTGGTGTGGGTTTGCTGTGATTGAGCCCACTTTCCACCCCCATCCTGCCTGTTGTATCTCTTTGTATCAGTGTTTAGTTGTTTTGTTGTTTTTTGTTGGGTTTGTTTATTGCTGTTTCATCAAACCATGTGGAAGATGTTAGGATGAGTTGAACTGGTGTGAAGGGATGCATGTGAGGAATGATGAGGGAACTGACTCTAAAAATTGGTCTGAATGCAAAGTAAATATTCCTGTAGCTGCTGCTGTGATGCCAACAGGGAGCTGGTCTGCAGGCATAGGCCCTTTCCGGCTGCTGAAATACCTCAGAGCTCCAGCTGAGGAAGACAAACGGTGAAGTACTCTGATGGGTGAGCTTTTCAGACTACTTCCAGATATCTGGGATAACAGAGTACATGCCTGAAGGATTTCAGGAGCTCCCCAAAGTGGAAAGGGATAGCAGTAGTTTATGAAGCTGGTTGTTACTTCATCGTATACCTCTATTAATCTTTATGCAATGAACAGTAAGGAAGGGACTCAGAACACACTCTCTTCAATCTCCACATCCATTCCAGCTCCCGAGGGCTCAGTCATTGCCAGTGTAAGCCTGGACACCTCTGCCACTGGGATGTTTGCTTCCCGTTGGTCTGTAGAGTCTTGTTCTCCCTCAGGAACACTCCAACCTGCTTCCTTTGCAGTCTGTGGCTCTCCAGGAAAGCTGTGTTTGGTGTAGTTCTTCACCATCTCCTGAACCTCTATAGTCAGAGCTCTTAACTTCTCCTCATATTCCACCAGTGCCTGCTGCTGGAGCTGCAAATGGAAAATGAGGTCATTCCCACGCACTGGAGTCAAGCAGAGAGACCAGGAGCTCTGGGATGAGCTGTTGGTACTTCTAGGGTCTGTGTGGGCCACTCGTTCACTTTCTCAGCCCCAGGGAGTGGGTGGGCTCAGGGTGGCAATAAAGATTGATTCCCTGGGGGTTTGGACTTGTGCTAAGGAACAGCCCTGATCCTAAACCTTATCCATACCTGGCTTTCTCTTTCCTTGATGGATTGCAGACTTTCTGCCTGCTTCTCCTCCAGTTTCTGCTGGAACCTACCAGTCTTCTCTGTCACCTTTAAAAAGAATAAATTAATCCCCCTCAGTTCCAGTTTCATAAGCAAGGGCTTTGGACAGCTCGAGCTCAGCCCAGCCTTGTGCCCAGATCCAAGATTCTGCTGGATTCAGGGACAGGGACACCGTGACAGTCTGGCAGGTCAGTGCACATGGACACCTGGACATAGGGATAGGGTCACACAGGAACACAGAGACACACACAAGGACCAACCGTCAGAGAGACACACAGACATAGCTGGACACATGGTTTAACAGAAGGACACACACACACGGGTACACATGGACACACATGGATACACAGACTCACATAAGGACAGGGACACATGCACACACTTGGACACAGATACAGGGACAGAAACACACGCACAGGTGGGTACCTGGACTCACACAAGGACGTGGACACAGACTCACATAGATACCCAGACACACGGTCACACACACACAGGCACTCAAAGACTCCTGATCACAGGGACACGTGGACATGCACAAAAATGGACACATGGATATATGTGGACACAGACTCACAAAAACACCCAGACACATGGACTCAAACATGCACACACACATGGGCATACCAAGATAGACACCCAGTCACAGGGCGACAGACAGGGACACAGACTCATACAAAGACACCGGGACACATGGACGGACACACATACATGGGCGCACAAGCACAGACTCCCTGTCATGGGGACACGTGGACACACAGAGACATGGACAGGCATAGACCGTACACATGAACACAGACACAATCACACACAAAGACAACTGGACACAGGGACCTGTGGACAGACCCACACACACCTGGGCACAGACATGCACATGGATACCCACATGAACTCACACATACATGGACTCACAAGGGGCACATATATGGACACACACCCCCTCAGATGCACAGACAGAATCACACATTCATGGACTCACAAGGACTGATACGTGGGGGGACACATGCAGACACACATGGACACAGACTGACACAAAGACACCCAGGCACAGTGATACATGGAGAGAGACACAAGCCCACAGACATATACACACAGACACATGCACCCCCAGACACATGGACACACAGACAAATATGGACACATAAAGACACACACAAATAGATACACACATGGATACACAGACACACACATAGGCAGCCACATATGGACAGATGTACCTGGACACACAAAGATGCACACCCTGACACAGACATGGGTACCCATGTGAACACAGATGGACACATAGACACACAGACTCTCACATGTATGGACACGCATGAACCCATATATACGGACACAGAGATGGACACATGGATTCATACACGGGGGGATAAACATAGGCATGGACACACACATACAGACACACAGTCACACAAGGACACAGACACCTGGACATAGACACACATGGACAGATGGACACTCACACAAACACCCATGGTCCCAGCCACACAAGAACACATAAATATGGATAGAGACACCTGGACATAGATACACGTGGACAGATATGTGCAGGTGGACATCCAGTCACACAAGGACACAGACACCTGGACATAGACACACATGGACAGATGGACACTCACACAAACACCCATGGTCCCAGCCACACAAGAACACATAAATATGGATAGAGACACCTGGACATAGATACACGTGGACAGATATGTGCAGGTGGACATCCAGTCACACAAGGACACAGACACCTGGACATAGACACACATGGACAGACATACATAACCACAAACACCCATGGACACACAGTTACAAAAGTATACACAGATGAGCACAGACACCTGCACATAGACACACACATAGACAGACAGACATAGAGGGACAAAAACACATGCAGATGGACACACACACACGTGGACAGGCACACACAGACACAAACACACATGGACACAGACACACATGGACAGACATACATAACCACAAACACCCATGGACACACAGTTACAAAAGTATACACAGATGAGCACAGACACCTGCACATAGACACACACATAGACAGACAGACATAGAGGGACAAAAACACAGGCAGATGGACACACACACACACGAGGACAGGTACACACAGCCTCAAACACTCATGGACACACAGACATTTGGACACACAGTCATACCAGGACACAGATAGAGATGGACACAGACACACATGGACAGTCACAAAGACAGATGGACACACAGACTCACACATGGAAACACACACACACAAAAACATTGACAGATACACATAGATGCACATGTTCAGGCACACAGGGACACAGACACACAAAGACAGACTCCCAGTCATAAGGGGAGACATACATGGACACAGACACAAGGACACACACAGAGACACCTGCATGGATATGCACATGGACACACTCTTGCAGACACACAAGGATAGGTCTGCACTAACATACATGGACACAGACAGATGGACAAGGACTCACACCAAGACAGACACATCCATGCTTGGACAGGTACATGCGGTACATAAAAACAGACACCCAGTCACAGGGACACGCAGACAGATGGACAAACATCTACCTGGACATAGAAACACACACCTAGAGGGAAACACACAGACAGGGGGACAGTCACAAAAGGACACAGAGATGGACGCAAACACCTGGACAGACAGATGGACTGGCACATACGTGTACATGGACACAGACTAATAAGGACACAAACGTGGACTTATGCCCGNCATAGAAACACACACCTAGAGGGAAACACACAGACAGGGGGACAGTCACAAAAGGACACAGAGATGGACGCAAACACCTGGACAGACAGATGGACTGGCACATATGTGTACACGGACACAGACTAACAAGGACACAAACTTATGCCCAGGGGTATTCCCACATGGACATAGAGGAGTAGAGTGACACACGTTGACACACAGGCACGCACATGCATGGACACATGTGCACACAACTTGTATGCATGAACACCCACAGACGTGTACACCCAGGCACGCAAAATATCCCAGACAGATGGACAGACACACACATGAACACACACACAGACTGGGACATGGATGGACATGTAGACTGGCACAAGGACACAGTCAGTCATCTGCACATAGAGACACATAGACATCTACACAGACATAGATACAGGTGGACATATGGACTCATACCTGGACGCAGCCACATGCACACATGCACAGACGTATAGACACATAATGACAGAGAGATGGGCACGCACACGGACAGATGTAGACAGAGATGCGCACACACACACAGATAACCACAGACATACGTGGAAACAGACTCACCTTAAGACAGACATGCTGAGACATGGATACAGACACACCCATACACTCAGATACGTGGACAGACACAAACACACAGACATGGACACAGGAGCACACATTGACTCAGAAGAACATGCACATGTGGATGCATGTACAGACACAGATGGACACACACCCATGGACACATTGACAGACATCTCCATGGGCACAGGCACAGATGGACACACAGACTCACAAGGACACACGCACAAACACACACATGTACATGGACAGACACAGATGGACATGGACACAGGGATAGGCGCATACATGAGGACACAGATGCACGGACACACACACAGAGATGTGGATATGGATTCATACAAGGACACACACAGACATACACGGACACAGGGACAAAGGGATAGATACACGCCCAAACATGCAGGGACACAAAGACATACATGGACACTGATGGATGTGCAGACACACAAGGACACACAGACACCCAGACAGATGCCCAGACACAGAGACAACATACAGACACAAAGGGACAGATGTACATGTGGACACACAGCTAGACACATAGACACTGACACACACACACACAGGTACACACACCTGACTCAGGCACAGACACCTGGACACAGATGAACACAGAAACACATACACACGTGGGCTCACGCACACACAGAGCTACACCCAGACTCACATGCTGACACAGAGACATGGTCACACACATAGATGTGCCCAGACACACAGGGACACTTGGACACTCTCTGACAGATGCACAGAGACGTAGACTCAGCTTTGTCTGGCACTGGGTCTCTGAATAGCAGAGCTGAGGTCCCTGGGGTCTCTCTCCTGCCAGGCTGTCCCGTTGTTCCTGAGCCGTGGGTTACAAAGGCCCTGTACACACTGACTGAGCACCAACGACACCCCCGTGCAGAACCCAGAGCTCCTGGGGCAGCCTGACCCCCAGAACTCACCCGTTTGATTGTCTGCACCACTTCCTGAATGTGGGAGTTATTAATTTCTTTCTTCAACCTTTAAAGAAAAGTATAAAACCCTGTAAAATCCACTTCTTGTCTTTCCATAGAACCTCTTTGTCAGTACTGATCCCTGCCATACTGATCAACAGGTGTGTTACATTCCCACACTGTCCTGCCACAGGGAGAAGCTGCTGTAATTTTAGTAATGACAAATGAAACACCACTGAACTTTGACTGAAATATAAGGCAAATAATTGGATGCAAAATTCTACTTTCTTGACTTCCAAGTCAGCAGCAGGTGCTACATCCTGCATGGACAGAGCCCAGGAACATCCACTCCCGCACCTCTCCTGAGCAGCCTTGTCACTGGTGTTCTTCACCATGGCCTGGATCCGCTCCACTCTTTTTGCTTCCAGCCGCTTCTTAATGCCTTTAATGTTGCTGTGGAGAGAAGAGAGGAGATACAGGCCTGGTTACCAGCCCCAGGCACTGGAGCATCCACATCTCTCTTTGCTCTGCTGTCCAGAAACACCAACTGTCACAGACTGTGCAGCAGGAGGCCTGGAGTCTTTAGAATATTTTAAGTCCTGAGTCAGGACGTGCTGGGGCGGGCCCCAGCAGTAGAAGCAGCACATGCTGAAGGCAAGAAAGAAAAAGTGTACAGGAAATTTTCCCTCCTTCACCTTCCCAGTTTCTAGTCTATCCTCCAGTATCTATGCATGTATCATGTCCCATGATGTCACTTATCTTTTGGAGTCTACCTCTACTTTTGGATTTCACAGCTCCTTGCCCTGAGAGGAACAGTACTTAATTTATACACTGTGTGACAGAGGCATCCAAGATGTTCACTGCATGTCCCACATCTCTTTCCTATGAGAAACAGTGAGCAATCACTTCCCTCTTCTTTTCCAGACCATTCATCATTTATGCATTCCTGTCACATTGCCTTAAACATCTGTTGTCCAAGCCGTCCTATTTAATTCCTTCTTATGCACAAATTCCTCCTCAGTGCTGGCTGCTCTTCTTGCCCTTTCAAAGACTTCTTTGTTTGAGATGGCACACTGAGAAGAGGAGAGCTCTCTGCAGCCAGATCCAGTGGCAAAAGGCTGACAATCTTTTTTTTCCCCCCATACAATTCCCAAAATCCTATTTCCCACTTTGGTCACAGCAGAGCTGGGAATGAAAAGCATCCACAGCAGCTGAAGATCTCTTACCTGAGTGCCAGCACTGGTGCACAGCTGGGCTATGGCTAGGGTTTTCCATTCAGATTATTTTATATCTATTCCTGCTGAATTTAACTGCCATTTCATTGCCTGTTGCTCCAGATCTTGAAATCCTTCTGGAGCTTCTCCCAGCCAGCTGCAAATGTGACCGTACTAACAAAATCCTACTGTCATCAAACCATTACCTCACCAAGTGGCCACTCACCTGTTTCCTTAGCCTTGCCTGAATATACTGAATAGCTGAGAAAAGAGACTCTGGCATGGGACAGGGCACAGAAAGAGGGGGTTTTGTCTGATTTTGTAATTAAGTGCAGAGAGAGGATTTAATGGGAAGGACGAGTAAGTGAGGATTTTAGCTTCGGGACAAAGTTCTTGCAAGAACGAATGAATAGATGTCTGGCTAGAAACGGGCGAATTGATTCTGCCAGTTTGTTTAAAAACAGGAGCCAAGATGCTCAATTCACTTAGAAGATGGAGCAGCTCAGTCCCTGGAAGGGATTAATGGGAGGTCATGATTGCAACAGGCAGAGGTGGCACCCAGGGACCAGCAATGCTATTTCCTATCCTTCCCCATCAGTCACTCCAGGCTCCTCACTGTAGATGGAACACTGGTATCCTGCTTGGTGCCTCCTGGCAGGAACATTGTTCCAGGGATCACAAGAAGCATCTTCCCCCAGTGCCACTGTGTCACATACCTGTGCCTCAATTTCTCACTAAAGGGAAATGCTTCTTTTCCTCATCCTCACTCACTGGCTGCAGTGCAGAGCTTTGAGATCCAGCAGGAAGTGCTTCCCCGCAGCAGAACTGGGCGTTATTTGTGATTCCAGTGCTGTGTTTACCTCTCTGACGTCTCCCTCAGTGCCCGCAGCTCAGCTGCCTGCTGCTCCCTGGCCAGCTCCAGGATCCTGGCAACTTGCTGTTCAAGGGATGAACACGAGAACAAAAGGGAAAAGCCTGTATGAGACACGGCATCCCACTTGTATCCAATTACACCCAGCTGTACACCTCCCTGCACTGAATTACAGGAGCCACAAATTCCGAATCCACAAGGCTCGGTGCAAACACTGGCACAGCAGTGAGCTCAGCTGTGCACACAGGCCCCACTGTGCCATGGACTGACAGTTGTGAGACAGGAAGGTTTCATCCGTGGCTCATCTCCCAGGTAAGAAGCCTGATTCCCAGGTGAGCCAGCACCCATGTGCCCAGCTAGTTTCCCCTCAGGGTTGCACACAGCTTGCAAGGGACTTGCCAAGCCTAAGTGCACCCAGGAACCCAAGATTTAAGATATACAATGCAAATTCCTTTGGAAGACACTAACAGGAAAAGGCCTCCCAACCCTGAACTCACACCCCTTTCATTGGAACAGATAGCTTATGCTGGATTTACCACCATCATCCCATGGCCTGCACTCTGTCGCCAGGCACCACCGTGGCTCCTGCTGGCCTTGGCTGAGCTCAACCTGCAGGATTCCCCTCCTGGATTCTGACTTCGACTTCAACCAACTCGAAGAGCAGAACACGCTCTGACCGTGCCACTGGTGAACCCTCAGCCCACCTCCATGTCACCCCAGCTCTGAGGGTTCCCAGGCTTCTGGGGAGGTGGCATCTGACAGGCTGTGAAGCCACTAAACACCACATTAACTCTGAGCTAAGCCATTAGAAGAGCTGGAGCAGCTGCAGCCTGATGTGCTCCAGGGCAATGCTGCTCTTTTTTAAAAAAAAATAGCAGACATGTAAAAATATTTTTGCAGGATTTTTAGGGCTTCTAACAAATAAGCTTCATGTCCTCATTCTTAGTTACCTGGCATGGACCCAACAATGCATGTGTCAGGTGTGTTCTGCGGCTCAGTTTAGTGAGTACCTTGGGGGTTTTTGGGCTGTCCTAGGATACATTTCCAGGTGACACTCACAGCCCTCACCTCTGTTGCGTGCTGCTCTTTCTTCCTTCGGATCCGATCGTGGTGCTCCTCCCCAAGGCAGGTGAGGTCCAGCTCCAGCCTCTCCCTCAGCTCCCCGAGCTGGCGGCGATCGATTCTCTCTGCCACTTCTACAGGATTTGTGCCAACGTCACCTGGGGTCACACTCCTGCAGAACACAGTCAGGGGCCGTGCTGCTTCTAGTGATGCCAATCCAGTCCCCACCTTCCCAGCCATCCTCAGTGGGAACAGCCCAGGGACATGTGGATGCCTGCACTGCTGTGTTTTCCTTAAAAGCCCGTGTTTCCCCTTGGGGATCCTTGTTTTGGTCTGGGAAGGTGACCCCCCCCCAGGCTGTGTTTACCTCTTTTTCTGGGTTTTCCTTGTGCGTATTGTCCTTTTCTTGCCCTCACAGCAGACCAGCTCCGAAAAGAGCACAGAGTATTTCTGCAGCAGCTCCTCCCTCCTTTTGCTTCCCTTCTGCTCCAGCTCCCTCAGCTCCTTCTCCTGCCTATTCAGCAGCTTCAGGAAGCGTTTCATCTGCTGCAGCTCAGCAAGGCTGATTGTCTCAGGCTCTGAAACACAAAATGAAAAGGCTGAGCAGGGCCAGCTCCTTCCCAAGGCTTGGAGTAGGGAAATTGGAGCAGATGGCTCCAATACATGTCCCTCAATCACCATCCAAACCAGAGCCCCCTCCGCGCCACACCATGGGATGCCTCTCACTAGGCACATATTCTGTCCTGGGGAACACTTGTCTTTAGGAATAACTTCTGAAAACAAAGCAGTGTAGGTAACAGTTACTTGGCAACATATCCTGAGTCAAACAGGTTTCCTCTTGTGCCTTCAGCTCAGTTTTGAGGCACAATTAGGCCCCGTGCTTGCAGGGATTGGCATCACACTGCATTCAGACACCCAGAAGGCAGGTGAACAACACATTGCACACAGAGTGAAAGTGTGCTGAAGGAAACCTGTGTCCTTGAGGCCCAAGATTCCTAGGATTTGTCTTTAGTGCTGGCTACACCAGCCAGGGTTGGGGCAGGTCTTTTTAATTTCGGAATGTAAGATAACAGCCCAGGTGACCAGCACGAGGAGTTACCTGTCATCTGTGTCACTCCTAACACAGCTTCATCCTTGGTGAACGCTGCTGCTCCTGAAATCCCAAAAGAGGTTCCTGTTAATGTCCCATCTTGGATGTCCAGGTTGGAAATGGACAGTGGAGAGCTCACCAGAACACAGGCCATGTGAAGGATGTTGGTGTGAGTACAGAGGAATTAATTAAGCTGCCAAACACTTAAATGCTTGGAAACTCTTGGAAACTTACCTGAGGACCCATTAGAGGGAGGAATGCTGGGTTTCCCAGTGCAGTCTGCCACCCCGTTAGTCTCAGCAGATGGCACGTTCTTCTCTGTGCCAGGCCTCTAAATCAGAGATCAGAGATTTCAGGCTGAATCCATGCAAGGTGCTTTAGAGAACAGAACCTGGAAAAACTCACCTCCTCTGAGGCATCCTTGAGCTTCCCCAAGCGCTTGTCCTGCAGGCTGAAGAACTTGATGGGGTTGGAGAGGGCAATAGTGAGATCTGGAAACAGAGAGGAGCATTTGACTTGGATAGCAAACAACTCTTGGACTCATTTTCCCTGCCCAGCACAGGACACTGTGAAGAAGGAATAGTTTGTGTGCTCTGCTTGTAACAAACTTCTCCATGAGAGCACAAGGGAGGGAGGGAGGAAGGGAACCTCCATCACCTCAGTCCCAGCCCAAGGCCACGGCTCACAACTCATGTTCAGGGCAGCTCTGTGAAGTGATTTTAGCAACTCTGCTCCCAAAATCCAGGGCCACCAGGATCTCACCTGCACCAATTCCAGTCCAATGCTGTATAAACCTCATCTTTTTTATAAATATGTGATAAGCCCATCAATTTCTCAGGATTTCCCTGATGACTAACATTCATTTGTATGACCACAGGGGAAGAGAGAGCAAACATGAGAAGTATTCACAAGAGCTCCTGTGGCAGATGCTATTGCACCCTGTGTGGTTTTGGTCATGATTTGATCCCTCCAGTGGGGCTTCTGTCGCATCCAGCTCTGACCCTTCTCAAAGGAAGGCCCCCGTATGTCAGTACCAGCAAGAACCTCCCTTCTCTTCCAACAGGGAAGATCATCACTCCTGTGCCTCCCTAAAACCCCTGCTTTCCTCAGCCCCTGAGAGCTGTCACCCATTCCCTTGAGGAAACCTCTCCCTGCCCCTGAACAACAGTAGGACTGAGCCACTCCCCACTGGAGCCCGGCACACCTGTACTGCCCTCAGGTGGGAGCCAGGCACAGCTGCAGTGGGAGCTTCCATGCGATGCTGGCACCCGCTCAAGTCCCACCCAAGCAGGAAAGCACTCTCCAGGCTGGAAAAACACTTCTGAATCTGAGTTTGGAGGAGGCCAGAACTCCCCCCACACACATTGCAGCGCTCCCTACCTGCCCAAGCATCTGGCACGTAGTCCTTGATCTCCAGGAACACGAAGAGGGCGGGCATGGTGAGCGGCATGTTGCTCTCGCTCCGCAGGCACACGTGGTGGTAGCCTGCAACAGAGCAGAGCAGGGAGCTGAGCTGGCAGCATCTGTCCCTCCCTGTCTCTGTGTCTAGCAGCCAAAGGCCCTCTTTACAGCAGGGCACGGTGAGGAAATCATGGAATAAAGCCAAGGCTATAAGATGAATTTGAAGGTTCCACTGCCTACAGGAATGGAGATTAAGGAGCAAAATATGCAGCTGTTTGTATCTTCTTTACGGCTCCCAGTGGACAGGTCTCAAGGGCACAACAGCTGAAAGAATTCCCACAGAATTACCTGAGTGCACTGCGATGATGGGAATGATACGATGGCCAATGAACTTCCCTCCTTCTTCCCAAGCCACAATTTTGAGAGACGCCAACTCAGGCATCATGATCTAAGGGAAAAGCAGAGTAAGGCACCAGTGTCCTCACCTCTAACTCCTGATAGCAATATCCTCCTCCTTCCAACGAAACAATTCCACCTCTTCAAGGACGTCACTGCGTATTTCTGCATCGTGTAATTTAAGGGCATAGTTTATCACGGACAACTGAATTTCCAGAAACTCAGCCTGCCCAGGATCACAAGTTACCTAAAGACAAAAACAGGGCAACAAACCCTCCAAACCACCACTTCTAGGAAGCAACTCACCAGAGAATGAAATGAACTGGGAAGGATAATTTAGCATACATGGTCACTTCGCCATAAGGCTTTTGACTCTCTCCTTCCCTGTTTTCTTGTGCCATGAAATGAACTCAAAATTATTCTGCCAGGAGTGAAGCCTCAGTGTGTTTCTGAAAGGAAGATATTTATCTACCACATCCCAAGTAGGCTAGCAATGTCTGTAGCGTCACACTGTGCCTGACAGATGAATTGTCAGTGTGCACTTAACTTCACTTTCCTGTACCCTGCAGCTGGATTGGTTACCACTGAATTCTTGGGGACAGACAGGACAGCTTTCTGTGTTTTGGCACAACTGAAAACTGGTCCCATTACTGCTCCATTTTTGCTGCTTCTCACTGACAGTTTAACCACAGACATTCAGTTCCTTTCTGCTTTGTAGTGCTGGATGTTTTCCAAACTGATCAGCCACTTCACTCTGAAGGGCATCACAGAGGGGAGCACTTTGGATGCCTGTTATTTCCAGAACCATTCCCAGCTACCCCTTGTCTGTTCTGGGAAATATTGATGAAGAGTTGTTTTGGATATTGTTTGGATGTTACCTGGGTGTGTCCAGAGCCAGGCCTGAGGTCTCCAGAGGGGAGTTCCACCTGCTGCCACTGACCTCTCCCGAGGCAGTGCTTGTGGTCAACAGGAGCTTTAAGGATTCTCTGTCTAAATTATTATCAAATGTTCTCACCTTTTCAAAAACAAAAGCCTCCTCCTTCCACACAGGGTTAATGGAGTTGGCCATGGAGGTCAGTTTGGTTCTGTATTTGCGTTTGGTGTCCCTTGGCAGCCCAAAGAGCTCCACTTCCACATAGGTCTTGACGCTGCGGTCTGAGAGGAACTGGCCAGAGAGTACCTATGAACAACAGAAACAGAGTTAGCAACTGCTGGGAAGAACAAAACAGAAGGACCCACCCATTCCTTCAGCCCAAAGTCACTCTCCTACCCCAAACCAGGTTATCTGCTCCAGCTTTTCTTTTACCTCCACCTCTGTTTCTTGCATCAGCACTTCCTCCCTCCCTACCAGCACAGCCTTGGCTGCCTCTGTGCGGCAGATGCTCATTTCCCATTTTCATGGGATTATGATTAATTTAAAATAGCGACAAGCCTGGGAGTTGCCACAGTAACACTTTCCCCAGGACTCCAGGCGTTCCTGTGCCACTGAGAGTCCCTGGGTGGCACAGGACGGGCTGTACTTGCCGTGACAGAGAGAGTAGTGGCCACCAGCCCGTCGATGCGGTCCACGGCGGAGGGGTCGAACTGCCTGTCGGGGCTCCGCAGGAACTCCTGCTTGAGCAGGTACCCACAGCACCCGTTGAACTCAAACAGGGCCATGTTCTGCTGCATGGGCACATCTGAGAGCAGAGCAATGGGGAGACAGGGCTGGGGGGGTCAGGCAGCCTATGTGCCATGACGAGCTGATGGCTGCCAGAGGCTTCCAGCCCCCGTCAGCCCACAGCTCACAACGCCATCTTGAAAACTAATTAAGCCTCTCAGCACCCTACAGGGAAAAATATTACAGCAGCTGTTGTAAGGAAGGGAAGTGGTTTGCTTATGCTTGCACCTTCAGTCATGGGCAGAACTAAATGAAAACCTACTTTAAGGAGCACCTGCTATTTTTGGGTGGGACTAAGTAGGTGCCTGAGCCCCTCTTTTCCTTCCCCCCTTCATCTTGGGCCTCCTTGAGTCCATCTTGTGTCTGACACTTCTGAGGACACTGCCTGGTGGTTTCCACACCTGCCTGCACTGCGTCATCCTTCAGAACCAACGTCACACTCGCTCCCTAAGTCACTTCCTCTTGTCTCCTACACTCTGTACATAACACAGTCCTCTAAGGAAGGAAGAGGGGTAGGAATAGTTTTCTCTTGAGGCTTTTCTTTCCTTCTTTTGCTGGTTGTGCAGCAAGCAAAGGCCCTGCCTCCCTGTTCAGGTCAAAATCCTGGAAATAATGGCACAGACAGACCAGTGCTGTGGCCAGATGGAGCTGTGCCTGTGCCTTGTCAAGAGGTAGCAGCTCAGGAGATGGGGGCTGCAGGTGCCTTCATGGATGAGATGCAGTGTGACATTGTGGAACAGGACAGCCAGGAACAGTGCCTGCACACGGGGTGACAGCAATCCATGTGTATGTGTATTCTGGGCATGGAAAAGTGCTGTTGGTCTGTGGGAAATCAAGTCAGAGGAGAACAACACTTTGGGAAAAGGCACATGAAATAAAGCACCCGGGAAACAGCAGCAAAGGACGAGACAGGGACCAGGAGCACCCAGGGACCAGGAGCACCTGACCTCACCCGCCTGGAGGCTGGAGGACACCCTGACACTCACCCATGGTCTGGAAGTTGAGTGCCACCATCTGACAGCCGACATTCCAGAACATCTGGGGCAGGTAATTGGAGGAGTCCATCCGGGTGCCTTTGGGGTAAATCCGGCTCATCTGCCGCTTGTTGTATCTACAGCAGCTCTATAGGAAACCCATCGGGAGCGCTGATGAGGTGCCCTGGGCCCAGCCCACAGATTCCCACCGTAAAACTGTTTGAGCCGTGCTACCAAATGCTCAGAGCCTTCCAGACAAGACCTCAGAGAGGCCTGAGATCTCCTCAGGCCAGGCTCCTTTTGCACACATTTTCCACTTAAAGACAAGCATCTGGCAGCCCTGACATTGGCTGTAGCAGGATGAATCCTGTCAAGAATCTCTCTCACACTCCAAGCACCCCACGACACTGGAAAAGGGCTGCCAAAAGGATACTCTACAAACTGTGTGGGGAACTTGCTCAGTAGATCATAAGCCTTCAGCTCTGTGAAGGAAGAGATGACGTAACTCCGGTTCTTCTCTGGAAACAGGAGATGATAAAGCATTTAGGAGCAAGGCACACCCAGTCCTGGTTCTGCCTGTGGGGACCGACGGACCCAGGAAGCTCTTGGCCTGGATTCTGAAGGGACTGAGCCTGACTTACTGGCAGAGACCTCAAAGGAGTCGAATTTGATGGGCTGTATGTAGTTAACCAGGCTGGACATCTCCTCGTACGCCGTCACTTCCAGGCCAGCCGTGCCCTGAGCAGAAAAAAATCCAGAAGGAGACAGATGAAGAGACCTTCCCTGGAGGTTAAATGAACTGCACTGGGGCTTCCCAGTCCTAGAGATCTGGTGGCTGCCCTGACCAGAGTGCTCCAGTTTCTCTGGCTTCCCAGTCCTACAGCTCCACAGTGCGCAGGGACACAGAATTTCCAGGCAGCTGGGCAAAAATGGAACCAAGGCACATGGAGAGGTTCCAGTGAGGATGTACAAAGCCCAGGCCCTCTTTCATCCCTCAGAACGTGGAGTCTGGGACAAACTGGGGATATTGTTTTTCTTCCTCTCCAAAGGATACCAGGGAGATGGAAATGGGACTTTTTACTCAAGGGAATGCTGATCTCTTCCCTCCCCCTTAAGCAGCAACACTTTCAGTAACAAGGTCTCAGACCAAGGCTAAGCCTATCCAACACCCCGAAGGCGAACAGTTATCTCCCAATCATGCAGAGCCAGCAATAACTCCTCTGACACATTCTCCATGCTTGCAACAGCACTTCTCTTCTTCAGTTTCTCCTGCAAAAGCCTTGTTGCATGGGGGATGAAAAGCTTCTGACAGGTTCATTCCCCCGTGCATTTTGGGTTCATCTCTATTCAATAGGGTGAGGCCCCAGAGAAAAATGGAAGCCAGAAAAAATCCAAACAAAAAAGGAAGAGAACCAAGAGTGACAGTACCTCATCTGACTGTATCTTTTTAATTTCCTCTTCATCCAGGTTTCTGAGCTGTTCATCCTCTTCCTCTGGCTCCTCCTCAGCCACGTCACCTGCCCAGACTAAGCACACAGGCCCCCATGAGTGGTACAGATCAGCAGGACATAGACAGGACACTGCAGGCTGCTCTGCCAAACCTCACCACCAAGTAATGCAGCGAGGGGAAGAATCCTACAATTTTGTTGGCCAAATCCATATATGAACTGGTACACTGAGGACCAGCACACCCAGGAGACCAAACCATTCCTGCTGCAGGCTCCCCTCACACCCAGGAGTGACAGGCACTGGGCTGTTTCCTCACCACGGTCACACATCTTTGTGGGAATAAATGTCAATTTCTAGGTGTTCTGCAGTGGTGCTCACCTTGTCCTCACATAGCTTCATGTGCTCCTACCATGACAGGGACTATTCTACCACAGGGGCCCTGGGCCCAACAGGTGACAGGAAGGGAGATGAGAGGGGCTGAAGGTTTTATGAACCTCCAAGACCCTCAGGGTGAAGAACTAGGCCATGCTGAATTTGCGGGCATCAGAGAGCTACAAACAGTAACAAATTATTCCCCTTCCCTCAACCCAAAAGCCAGTGTGTGGGAAGGGTGTGGTTGTCTCTTTTGGTTGGACTAAGTGTTGAAAGTATTCTGAAGATTTAGTTTCTCTTCCAATTTTATGCTGCTGCTTGAGATAACTGAATTAATGATTAGTGCTGGCTTGCCCCAAGCTCACATTGGGTGACCTGCAAGGTTTTGCCCATGTAGTTTTATTCATCCCACTCCCCTTCAGACATACCAGTATCCTCAGCATCCACAGGGGTTGGCTGCTCAGTCATTTCTGGTTCTACGTTCTTCCCTTTCTTCAAAGAGTTCTGCCTCTTCCCAGATATAGATTGATTCTTTTTGTTCTTAATCAAGATTTTCCCTAAGAGGTCCTTAGGACTTGGCAGAGGAACTCCTGGCTTCAGCTGCAGCAGATAAACTTGATCACAGAGAGAATTCAAACACTCACTTCTCCTGTCCCTCTGGCCAATTCCCAGTGCACGGACACATCTCTCACCCTCTGTACACTTTATTTCCTCCATCTACCAGCATATCCCGCTAGACCAATGCAGACTTTTCCTAAGATTTCACCTGTGGTTTCAGACCAGCATTCTGCACTTCTCAGGCTCTGCCATGCTGCTTAGCCACCCATCCTGCTAAAAAAACACCTACATGGCCTGCAGGCATCCACATACCTCTGGCTTCACATTCCACCTACTTCTCTCATTATCCCAGATCCTCAGTCCCTGATCAGCACTCGGGCCTGATTTAAACACTACCTGCAGTAGACTTTAAAAAATATCCCAGAGCAGGTGGCTCAAGACAAGGACACGTGACAGACTGCACAGACAGCAAAGGCCTGTTAATAACTTAGCTGATCCCTTGAACTGTTCCCGCCTCAGGCAAATCTCTGTGACAGAGTCTTCCACCCATCTCTGCGAACCAGGATCCATGTCCACGGCATTGTGTTCTTTTTCACTGTCCTTGTGTCTGTGTGTCATCTCCCAGCAGCAGGAGTGACCAAGTTTTCCAGAAAGGCCTCCCCACCAGGCCCCTGCCCCAGCTCCCACGTACCGGGTATTTTTCCAGTGGCTCTGTCAGCAGCATGTCTCCAAAAATGGTTCGGCAGTACTCGGCCATCTTTGCCTGCTGTTTGGGCCTAGAAGAGATCAGGCAGGAGTGAGGAGGAAAGCCAATGCCCAAATCCAGAGTTTGGCATGATCCACCACCTCGAGATCATGTCCTCTACCCAGAAAACTATCCGTTGCCTTCTCTCAGGTATGCAGATGTTGAGGCCCCATTCCCAGGCCAACTCCCACGTTCATACCCTGCAACCCCAAGGTGAAAGGCTGCACAATTGTGATCACTCCACTCTGCAGGTTAAGGCTCGTCTTTCAGCTCTGACCCACCTCCAGTTGCTTCAGAAACCTCAATTAATGCTTGATTTCAGCTCAGCACTCACTTAAAACCCAGCAGCCCTTGCCTGTGTATTTTCTGCTCTGTACACAGCATACGATTCTCCCAACCACTGAATACTCACGAGTCCACGTGGTTCTCGAAGGACAGGATCACGGGGTACGGAGACGTTTTGAAAGCACTTTCTGCTATGGCCTCGATGACATCCTGAAGGAGAGGCCACAGTCAGAGAGAAGCTCAGCACTCATTAATCACAGACACACAGCTGACCTCCCACTGAACAGACTCCAGAATTGGCTCCCAGGAGCTTCTCTTCAAAGTCACTAAACTTCTCCCAGTAAGAAGGTGAGAAGTGTCATCTTTTTCACACCTGCCCAGATTTCCAGCTCCAGAGGATCCATGCTGAGCTAAACTCAACAGCTTGCATCAAAATGATGGTGAAGATGCAAGAAGATGAGGTTCAGTAATTGCTGCATAGGTCAGTGTGCACATCAGTGCATGTAAGAGCGTCTGCCCAGAGCCCTTGAACTGGTACAGAAAGGTGCGTCAGCACCACACTGAACCACTGCAAACTCTGTCCATGATTACCTCTGAACCCGCCCCATTTTCTGTCATTTCTGCTGCTTATAAAATCCTTCTGCCTGGCAGCAGAGAGAGCTGGAGTGTTCAGTCACCAGCTGTGCTGACATTTCAAATGCAAATACCATGGAAACCTACTCAGTATTAATGATCTGAGAAAAAAATAATATTTTCCCCAAGCCCCTGTTAAACTGCCACAAACTTTCCACTGTTTTCCCTTCTGGTGCTGCTAATTGGTAAAGAAGTACCATTTGCTCCTTTGCAATTACAGTCCCCTGATCATCCCAAATCCTGGGTCAGCCATGACCTCAGCACAGAGGGAGGCTGCCACAGCTGCTCCTCCAGGCACCACTCGGAGTCTGTCGCAGAAACCCCAAGGCTCCGAGGAGAAGCTGCAGACAATGGTACTGAAAGGCCACAGGAACTGTACAACAGGGGAGGTGGAAGGAAGGACTGTGTGGTGTATAAAACCAAAACCCAGCGCACGCTGTGTTAGCAGGTTATCATTTCCTTGAGGAATGGAGCCAGGCTTCAGCAGAACTGTGCAGTTACAACAATTACAAATGTCATTATTTCTGTTCTATCTGCAGTGAACTGCTGTGCAAAAAGCAGCAGTGATACCACAGGGCTTTGGAAACTACCGAGTCTGAGGATGACAACACCCCTGACCTTAAGGGCTGGTTTGGTTGGTTGGTTTTTCTCCCCCTCACATAAATATTTTAGTAATAGTGAAGTGTCAGAACTGGGGGGAAGATACAAAAATAAAATGAAGAGCTGTAAAAAACAATCTAAAGCACCTCTATCTGTTGGCAACAGCTGTGTAAAGGAGGGCAGAAAAAAAATCACTGTGATGCATTTATTTGTAACCTGCAAGCTGGGGATAAATGCTTTGTATTGCCTGGCTTTGTAGTGTGCTTCTGAAGTCTGGGAGCTGAATCCTCAGGGAAGCCAGCTGCCCAGCATGCTGGAGGGCAGCTGCTCCACAGAACACATTCCAACACTCAGGTCATTAGGAAGGAATTGAACCCTATTCCTCTGAAAGCCACCACTTGAGGCTGTCAGCCATAGAAACTTGCTGCCAACCAGAAGATAAACTCATTCTAACTGTGTGTTTTCTAAAAGCCATCCTGTTTACTCCTCTGACAAGCCTCAATCCATAAATCCAGCAGCCTCGTGCCGTGTTCTGTCCATCCATCCTGTGACACAGCCCTGTGTACACAGATACATCTGCTCAGCCATCTCTCCATGGCTTCCGCATGACTTCCCACATTTTCCTCATTCATTCATCCGTCTTCATCCAGCTATCAACCTCTCTGCTGCTCCTCTGGCTCCAAAGATGTACCAACTCCAGCCTAGTGCTTATCTGTTCACCTTTCCTTCTACCCACACATTCCTTCACTTGTCAGCTTGCTATCAATCTTTTCCTCTCAAACATCTTTGCCCTCAGCCCTTCCTTCTGGCAGCTCCCTCAGCAATCAATCTAAAACCAGGCAGGGGAAAGCATCCCTGGAGAAAGCAGGTCCCTACCTTGAAGAGGATCTCAGTTGTCATGGTGAAGCCGTGGGTGATGATGGGCTCCTCGTCCGGGGGCCGGCCCTTCCAGCAGTCCAGCTCCACGCAGCGGCAGCCGGCCAGCAGCGTCTGGCGGTACATTTCGGGAGAGGATATCCCAGAGAACTGCCCAGCTGCAGGAGAGAGGCTCAGAGTTAACTGTGCTCATGGGACAGCTTCTACACAAACAGGAATCTCTGCCAGCCTTCAGCAGGTGGATGCAGCAGACTGACAAGATGTTTTCAGTTGCAGGGGGACACTGCTTCATGTCACGCAGCATTTAGAGTTCAGCCCAGCCCTCAGAAACCTCAGGGGGCACACATCTGATGTGTCATTCACCCGTGCCAGGGATGGTGCTCACCCCTGGCACTGCCCATACCTGTCAGGTAGGTGTTGTGTGAAGAATTGATGTAGTAGTGCGAGAGCGGCTGGGTCATGTCTTGGTACAGCGTCAGCTTGTCCAGCGCTAGCACGTTGTTCTCAGGGCCACAGAGGAACCAGACCATCCCCTCTGGAGACAGCTGCCCTGCATGGCACACAGAGCTGTTAACGGTCTCCAGGCAGAACGGTTCTGGCACCTCTTTGGAAGGGCATTGCAACACAGGGACTTGTGGGAACCAGGCTGATTGCTCCCCTGGAAAGCAGGACGGCAGTAGGCACGAGATCCCCCGCTCTTGCATCCCCCCTCTCTAGCCAGACCTGGGCTGAACAAGGCTCACCTCTCTGGATGTTAAAGCCGCTGGGCTCGTACTTCTCTATCAGGCTCTGCACCTGCTCGGGTTTGGCTGGCGGGAAGAGGATGTCATTGAGGCGGGGGTCGCGTTGCTTCTTGTTGATAAACTTTGCCAGGTGCTCTTTGGTCATGTAGGGCTTTGCCTTTAGATGGCTGCAGTGAGACAAGCACAGAGGGCAGAAGTGAGGCCTGGGAATTACCCAGGAAACCTCTTCACAAAGGAGAGATTGATTCTTCCTCAAGTCCCTCCCTGCGCCCACATATTTCAGGGTCCTGTAGCACAGTGAGGTCTCATCCTTTTTATTCAGGCTGTGAGTGAAGGCATTAAGTGACCTGGGATCCTTCCCTTCTAAGTCTTAACACCAGACAAACCACAGCATTAAATTCCCTCCTTTCTCTCTATCTTTTGCCACAAGAGATCAAGTTCTGGGCTGTGGCTTGAGGGAAACTTACTGTGAGGTAAATATCTCATCAATCTCAGGCCGTGGACACAGATTCATGAGGAAGGTCTTGTACACAGGCTCGGGGAAGTCCTCGGGGTTGATGGCATCATTCTGAGAACACAGTGAAGATGTGTCAGGTAAAAGGATCCTTCTCAAGCTTGTGAGACTTCTGGATACCCAAAGAAACTCTTACCTTGCCATTGGGAAGATGACAAGCGCTTAATGCTGCTTCCACCCTCTTCCTGTCTGCAGGGAACATCTGAAAAATACTGACCAGACAGGGGAACAAAGATCACCATGGAGCAGGAGAGAGGTGAGGAAGGCTGGGGGGCTGGAGCTGCAGGCAGTGCAGAGCACTCCAAATGCACAGCGAGGGAGACGGGCAAGAGGACTGTAAGCATGAACCAGCGAACACAGGCAGTGCTTCAGCCTTTCTCCAAGGGAGTGCCTGGGGGACTGAGTTTGATAAACCCACACAGGATTATTTGACCGCTGATTTAAAGCAGAAGTTCTGCATTTCTGCTACGGACTCCGTAAGAGCCCTATCATTCAAAATCCCTCTTCCCTGTCCTTTCCTGCCTCTCTTGGAGGTGATCCCTATAGCACTGTGGAGAAGTAACAACAACTGAACTTTCCCTCCTTTCAGAACATCCCTGTCAGCAGCACCATGGTCTCCTCCACGGATACATCCAGCCTCAGCTCTGTTAAGCTCCTGGGATCACAGGTGCTCACAGCAAACAGGGGAACAAGGAGTGCCCTGTGCTGCCAAGTGGGAGTGCCTGGGGGGGCTGCAGCAGCTCATGCAAACACTGTGTCCACAGCTGCCCTTTGCAAGGCAAAACTGCAGCAGCCTTGGTATGATTCCAAAGGGATTTACATGTTTAAAGAGAAAGGCAGATGCTTGTGGCATTTTCAGAATTTTCAGGAGTTTTGAAAGCCTTGCATTTACCTGCACCTGGAGATACTGAGTATTTTTATAAACTGGTTCTTAATCTGGACTATTTTATGGCCTGAATTTTTATCATTCTGCAAGAAATGGGCACTGAGGAAAGGTACAGCTCTGCCTGTAGTCTGAACACACAATAAAACAAATATCCATACTCACTTCCTGACAGGAATCTTCCCTTCTTCATTCAGCTGCAACTTCAGCTTCACCAGGCTGTGAAAAAAACCCCAAACAAGATTATGAAAACACACTTGTACAATCTTAAGAGACCCTACTAAATAAAGAGAAAGGAAAAACATGCAATTGGGAAGACAATCTAACAGTGAACTGAAAATCAGGGTCCTACAGACCATCAGCTTAACCTTAGTCTGACCCAGGCCTCAATCTGGAGGCTGCCAAGGGGCCTGGATGCTTAGAAGTCTTTTTTTTCCAGTCCAGACAGAAAGTGCAGGACACGGATGTTTGAGAGAACAAAGTTTCTCAGAAAGGACTTACATTTTCTCCAGGAAGGTGTAGCGGGAGGCGTTGTATGTGAGGGGATTCCGGACGATGGCCATAATATCCTCAGCCCAGTCCTGGAACAAACAGGGCAGAGGCAGCTGGGCATTGAGGAACTGCTCGAGAAGTACACAGCAAACATGGAAAGGGCACAGAATCCTGGAATGGTCCGGCTTGGAAGGAACCTTAAAGCCCATCCAGTCCCACATCCTGCCATGGGCAAGGACACCTTCCACAATCCCAAGCCGCTCCAAGCCCCCTTCAACATGGCCTTGGACACTTCCAGGGATGGGGCAGCTTGTGCCAGGGCTTCACCACCCTCACAGGGAAGAAATTCTTTCCAAATCCACTCAAAATTTGCCCTCTTCCAGTTTAAAACCATTACCCCTTATCCTGTCTGATACTGCCGGGCTTGGCTCTGTCATCTTCCTCCTCCTGCCTATATACACCAGCAGCAGAAACTTTTCCATTTCTCAGCTGTGTGTTCATCCATACAAAACACATGAAAGACAACAACTCACTAAATGTCTTCTACTGCTCCTTCTCTGTGCAGGGCAGAGGCTTCTAGAACTATGGGGGTACCATACCTGACTGGAACATAAACTTGCTTGTTAATAACAAGGGCTCAAGGTCCCATCTCCCCCTCTCCTTTCCTGCTCCCCATGGAATGCCCCAATCCTTAGTGGTTCCCAGTGCTTCCCTGGTCTCAGGCCTCAATACCTTGCCAATATTCTCCTTGTAGGACACAAAGTTATGGAAAGTGAGGTCAACCATGTCAGGGCCAGATACAATTGTCAGGGTCTTCAGCAGGAAGGTGTTGTAAGGGTAATCCAAGTTAAAAACCTCTCGGAGCTTCAGGGACTGCAAAAGAAACAGAACAGATGGGGGTGACTGGAGAACTCAGGAAAACTGTACCCAGAAAAAACAGGCCCCAGTACACACATTCACAGCAAGCTTCTCAAGGGTTGCAAAAATTGCTTAGTGCAATCCTCCTTTCCTCGGCTTTCTTTATTGTTTTATCTTTATTCTGGAGCCTGCATTACTTGGATCCTCCATAGGACAAACCATCATAACTAACACCCCTGCACAAATCCAAAAAAGTCAAAGTTGGAGACTGCTCTGAAAGAAATTTTTTTAGAAACTTCAGCCTGGACTTGCAAACAAGCAGGGGAGGGTTTGGTCTGCTTGTGCCAGAGGTGTGTAGTGTGCCAGTTGATTTTGTCAAAACACACACTAAAAAAGTGTATTAGTGGGACACCCTTAGCTGTAACCTCCCTCCGCAACAAAGATGTTTTTTGGGACTCCTGTCACTGCAGAGCTGGGTTCTCTCCCTTCAAGCCCCATTTTCTGCTGCTGTCAATTCCTAGTAGTGCTTTTTTCCATAGCAATTCCAGTATCCTACAGCAATGGCTCACCAGGGACTTGTTTTAAGTGTAAGGCTCATCTGATTAGTGGTACTTGGATTGTAGCACCATATGAAAGTATTTATAGAATCCTTTAAATTATCCAGCATCTTCTGCATTCCTATGTGTGGTGTCACTAAGCCAAGGTATCCAAGGTATCCCAGACTTCTCCTGATGGTGCTATTTATAATACAAAGATAACATTCCCATTCCTAGAATAAAGGACAGCAAATCATTATCTCAAGTGCTGGACAAATCCCTGTCCAAGCAAACAGGGAGCTGTCAGAGCACCTGCTTCTTCAGATACAGGGCAAAATCCACAATCTGGGATTGTTAGAGCAGGCCAGACTGGGCAGTTAAACTGGAGCTGGAATCTGAGCTCACCTTCAGGAATCATGTGTCTGTACCACATCACACACACTGCTGCATACACGTTATAAGGAACTGCAGATTTTTTTCCACTGCAGTTTTCCAAATTGCTGGAGCATTTGCAATTTTGACACATCTGGACCAAACAGGCATCTTTAAGATAGGCTGAATTGTAACTCAAGATCATCTGACTGCTGTCTCTCATTTTGGAAAAACACTTATCCAAGGGGATAACTCTGAAACAGTTTAATCCCAGAGCATTTAGAGGGAGGGAAGGGGAAGAAGATTTGCCCATTTTCTACCAGGGAATTTCTAAAATGGCTCATCCTTGCCCTGTGAGCCATTTTGCTTCACAGAACTGAGCACCACCCACACACCCACATCTCCTTCCCATGCTTGTGGCAACTCCTCATTGGAGCTCAACTTTCCAGTGCCAGCAGAGAGTGTTGGGATTTTAACTCAGAAATTAACTTCATCTTGCAAATGCACCAGCACTTATTCAGCTCCAGGGCCGTACAGGAGAGGAGGCTCAAACAATGGAGAACTTGTGGTTGTGCTGAACTCATTTCCTGTGTTTGTTATCCGGGGCTCCTCCCAGCCCTTCCTTCTCACACGCCGCTCTCCAGCAGACATTTGTCACCTGGCTCCCCTCAGACCTTTCTGGTCCGCCCGTGTCGCCAGCAAGCCGAGTGCTGCACCAGGCCATGATACATCCAACACCCAATGAAGATGTGGAGAGAGGACCAGACACTGTGTGCAGGAGCTCTGAACCTGATGCCACATCGTGGCTCTTCCACAACCTGCACTCCTTTAGCGCCTTGTGCCACAGCTTCACTCTGGAATTGCTGTCACCTTGCAGGTAGCCACAAAGGAAAAAGACGAATTGCTGCATGAAAAGCAGCACACTAGCCGTGCAAATCAGAAGGAAAACACACTTAGCAAATCGCTTTAAAAAAACCCAGACAAGCAGAAAACAACCCACTGGCAGAGCTGAAACACAGAGTCAGCTCCCATTTCACATCCCACCCTCCTGATTTCCCTAAAATCCTCAGCTGTATAAAGATTCATAGTCCAGAGAGAAGCAAATTCTCATGCAAATATAAACAAAGAGCCAGAGCCAGATGCAGGACAGAGAGGGATGGTCCTTTCTCTGCTTGAAAGGGAGCAGAGCCGAGTGACAGTGGGACCTGCCATGTCACTGCACCCTGACAGAGTTGTGTCTTGTGGCTTTAGGACAACAAATCTATTTTGGAGAAGAAAGGTCTTGTTTGGTTGCCAGAAGGAAAAAATGAAGCACCAAAATATTTCGAGTGCCTTTGACTCCACTGCTGTCCTCGTTAGCCTCACTGCTCCATGCTGGAGATGGTGCCTGTGGAGTGGGGAGGGCCAGCCTATCCCTGTGCCAAGCATGTCAGGGACACAGGCAGACAAAAAGCCACAGTGAAGCACTCTCAGCTCTCAGTGCGTTATCTAAAGGAACTGGAAAATGCAGCAGCTCAGATTCACAGGCACAGAATAACCCACAGCATTCTGCAATCCAGCAGGGGCACACTGGCAGGGCCAGAGGAGACTGTAGGGCCTCGGAGCTCACTGCACAACGATGGAAGAGGCAGGAGAGCCCAGCATGGCCAAAGGCCATCACTCACATATGCTCCTGCTCCACCACTTACACATCCTTTGCCAGCCACAGGCTTGGACCCGCTTCTCTCCTGCACCCAACAGATCAGTGGCTCCATACGGCTCCATACAATCGCTCTCTACTTGGAGGGCTGGAGTTAGGCTTAGTTCAGCTCCATTCTGGGCTCACATGTTGCTGAATCCCAATCCCAGAGCTGCCCCATCCCCTGCACAGCAGCAAAACCACTGACCACTCCCAGCTTTTACAGCCCATGGCTCAGCTCCAAGGGCACTGTGATTGTTCCTGCACGGTTCCTGAACAGTTCTGCTGGCTCCAACTTTGTCATCTCAAAACATGATGGGTGAAATGCCTTGGTATCATTTTCCCCCTGAACATGTGCAGTTCAGGCTGCATTTCCAGGTTCAACACCAACAGAATGTGGACAGAGGATGAAGCTGGTTTATAATCATGACAGAAAGTACAACTTTTGGTTTTATTTTAAAACATGCGTGTTTCAAAGCCAATGCCTCCTGAAACATCTAAACAAACCCCAAGACAGTCAACAGCCCAGAACTCTGGCCTAAAACATCGTGTATTTTGGCCTTAATTATTATTACATTCTCTGTCAGCATTCTGGGGTCTTGGTGCCTCCGAAAAAAACAACAAAACCACACCACGAAAAAACCCACAAATGGAGCAGCCCTTATTGTTCCTCGTCACTGAAATGAAAACACAGACCTGAGTGTAACTAACATCCTGATCTGTGTCAGCACACTGCTGAACTACACTCAATAGCTTTTTAATCTTGTCTCCTTGCTGTTCAAAGGCTCTGCTCATTCTTATCTTTATTACTCTTGAACTCGCGCCAAAGTTCGTTCTGCCCCGTCTCAAAAAAAAAATTCCGTGCACGCACGGCAGGAACACGAAGCCGCTCTCAGAGCGACTCTGCAGGGGTGAGCGGGGCAGCCCTGCACAGGCGTAGGAGGGGCCAGGGAGGGCTCGGTTGCGTGGTGAGGCGAGGGCTGGGGAGGGCACGGCAGTGCCATTCCCGTTCGGAGGTGGCTGCTGTGGCTGCCAGCTTTTGGTGCTGTGCTGGGCACTACCTGCTCCCTAAACATCCCTAAACATGGACGGGGTCCCAGCTGTGAACCGTGCTGGGAACGTGAATGATAGCGGGTCCCTTCTCAAGTGGTTTTGCACGTGGGTGCTTTCCTGTTACTCTTCTTGCTGTGGGTAGAGGTTACAAAGAAAAACCCCAAAGCTCCTGCTCAGCAGTGGTGGGAGAGGGCTACTGAAAGCCAGGAACTCCCAACACCCACAGTGAACCACCCCCTCTCAGGGAGACTTGTCACTGCTGTGGGGCTGCAGAACTCAGGGCATGGTACACCCTTGAGCCACAGCCCAAACCTGCACAGCCCCTTGCTGTGGGAAGCAGTGGCACAGATGCTCTCCAGAAAGCACTTTGCTTCCTCTGGAATTCCTTCAGTCACAATTCAGTACGAAAACCAGGCCACAAGCTTTGCCTCAGAGCAGCTGTGGGTCGACTGTGGCATCACTTGCAGGGAAGGGGCAAAGAGGCTCCATTTGTTACTGGTGCCATCCACAGCTATTCCTATGGCTGTGATCCTGTTCTTGTCCTAAATAAGGCTGATAGCTCATTTCTTTTGTACCTTTAGGCAGTGAAACAAGTAATTTTTTATTCATTCCAACAGTTCTATACCACAACCATTCCAAGCCATGGTTTTGTTACAGGGCAGACAGCACCCCTGCTCATTCTTCCACCCCAAAACAGATTTTTCTTTGCTTCACCACACCAGTTTTTATATTTATACCTTTTGTAACAACGCCCTAGACATAGCTGCCCCATGTGGAGGGTGTGGTGGTTCAAGTGAAGAAATTTTCCATGCTTTCTGCATTCCTGTGTAAAATTCTGTTCTCAGGAAAGCCAACTGAACACACCCCTGAGGGCTTTAAGCCAGAGGCATCATGGATAGCACAGCCATGTGTAAATAAGAATTTTCCAGACCCAGATGGCATATCTCTCCCACTGTTTTGGTTCGACACCCCTTCCAGTGCCCACACAAGACCTCCCTGGATCCATAAGGGAGAGGTAGATAAGGAGCCAGTCTAGTGCATTTTACTACATGTTATCATAGAATTCCAGAAAACTCCCTGAAATAAGAAGGGGACTTATTTCAAATGAGTCTCTGTAAAATGCAGAATTCAAAAAGCACTTGGGATTTTCACAGCAGAGATTGTCATCAAGTACATCTCTTCTGCCCGCTGAGAATACTTAATAAATCACTCAGGGCTTGACCTTTGCTTCGTTGGTCTTTAAAAATGAGCTGCAGCCAATTCCCAGGACTCTAAAATCCCATCCCTGGCCTATTACAACAGCTAGAAGAGAGCAGCCCCCCCGCTCAGACACAGATCCACCCAGGTGCCTAGGGACAAGAGCTGGAACAGGGCAAATGCACTGACACTTTCCTGACACATTCCTGCAGCTCCCAGCAATCTGGGATTCAGCACCTTCCTAACCCAGAGGCATCATCTCACAATTAATAACCCTCTCAGGGCATTTCCTTCTTGTACTGACATTTTACACTCACGTTTCCATGGCTGGTGCAGGCAGCATCCCACAGCACAGTGACATGAGGTGGGACAGCAGCAGTAGCACCTCCTGCTTGTGTCACACCTGCCTCTGGAAAATTCCATGTTATAGGCAGCTCCTGCACTGAAAGAAACCCTGAGGAACTGCTTCATGCTCACCTTCTACATTCAACTCCTGATTTTACAGTATTCCACATCCCATTCATCCTTTTCCTTTTGGCAGACCACAGTTCCTCCTACTCAGATGCTTTGCCCAGAGCAGTCACTCCTTTCCTTTATTAATCCTGGGGCTCTTCCATACCTTTTCCAGTTCTCGCCTAATTTGAGAGTACACTAGAATTGCACATACATGTGGGTCCATTTGGGGTGTACACAACAGCATGTTTTCCTAATTATTTCCTTAAAATTCCTAACATACAATTTACTTTTTTGGGGCAAATATTGCTGAACACTATGCTGATATTTTACCATACACCCCCACAATATTTTCTGAGTAGCAACAGTCAACCCAGGGCCTCTTATTACAGAAGGATGAGGGATTTTTTCTGTGTGCATTGCCTGATTTTTATCTATATGAAATGTATCTCTCATTAGATCATCCAGTCAATCAGCAATTCAAGGTCTTCCTACAAACCAGCCTGATTTCATTACCCTAAATAACTCTGTACCATTGGCAAACTGTCTTCTCTTGTACTCTCCAATTAGTCTTCCTTAACTAAATCCTAAAATCCAGGACATGTTTCTCCAGCCTCCTGCTGCCACCAGGACACCCATCCATGGCCTCAGTACTTCCACCAGCAGTTTATCATCAATATCAAAGATCAATTCATTTTGTCAAGAGGTTATTCCTCCAAGTTTACCACCCCAGAAAACAGTATCTCATACCTCTCCCTTAGGTCAGCCTCTTCCTTAGTGTGTCCCATCTGGAGCGCAGCACCAACTCTAACAGCCCCAAACATTTTATCCTTTCAAGTGAAAAACCAAGCTTCTGAGAGCTTTTTTAAAGCACAATTCCCACAAAGCAAGTTGCAGACAAAGTTTTACCCTCGTTGACAACTCAAGCGTGTTCCATTCTAGTGAATTTCTAAGGAGAAAGGCAGTTTCTCTGAAGAAATTACAATTTTTAAGAAGATAGGTACTGTTCTTGAGCTCTGCTGCACCTTTCACACCCACCTTATTATGGTGTTTTGAGAAATATTGGCCTTGGGGAGCTCTGAAGAGACATTTCCAGAGCAGATTGAGAAAACAGGCATACAACTTAGGCAAAAGGCTGCTCGAGGCTCAGTAGATACTGCAAAACCTTCCCCTTTTGCCTTAGAGAGTCACCTGTGTCACCACATGACCCATCAGCTTTACTCCTTTGGTCTCTTTCCACTTTTGAGCTTTACCACAGTTTTCTGCTTGCCTTTTCCATATATGGAAAAGTTAAACAAAAAAACAGTCCCAGAAAAAAAAATCCTAACAAGGACTGCAGGAAGCTTAAATTGTAACTGAAATCAAGAACAAAGCCCTGATCAAGTGCAAATGTAAAAATATATGGGGGGAAAAAAAAGAAAAAACCTAGTTTTTCTGAAACTGCATTTTCTTCCCTTTAAAGGGAAGATCCCCAGCACACATTGTTGGAATGTCATTGTAGCTCCAGGTTTGTGGGTGCCCTGACCCAGCCTGTGCATCCTTGCAAAAGCGCAGCTCCAGTGACTCAGTGCAGGAGCATCACAGTCTCCAGTAGGAGTTACCAGTGCAGCAGGGCACTTGGAAGGGGAATTGGTTTTCCTGGCTTTCTGACATATTCCTTCCAGCAAGCCAATCTACTCATAGGCTGGAAGTGCCACTTTTGGGTACACAGAGGACCCCTGAGAAGTCAGGGACAGGAGTGAAGAAGGCTTTTCTGTATTTACATAGTTGTGATATAAGGAGGTGGGATCTCTACCTTCTTCCAGCAGAAATCCAGGACAAACTGCCTGAGCTCCTGCCAAAACCCCAGGCAGCCTCACCTTTCCCACTGACATACTGGACACGAAGAAACTATGGACTCACCTTGGGCATTTTGGCAAATCGCCCCACTCGGGTGTCTCGGATGCTGGTGATATCCAGAATTTCCCTTTCCTGTAACAGAAAAAGGACAAGGAAAAAGAGGAAATACAAAGAAGGAAGGAATGCACGCCATGACAGAGCCCCCAGAAGCTGGAAAGCAGGTTTAGGCCAGTGCCTTTTCCCTGTGGAAGGGCTCTTCCAGCAGGAACAAGGCAGGGAGGGAAGCCATTTCCATGAAGGACACTCCACAGCCTTCCCCAGGCAGCCCCTCCACGTCCTCACTACTGGCTTGTCATCTTGTTTGTTCTTTTAATACCCAGCCTGAATTTCCTTCCTCTGTTACTAATTTTTCTTCTCACCATGGGTCTGGAGAACAAATTATACTTGTTGCAGCAGATATTTTCCAAGATCACAATATAGGACAATGTGGATGCCATGTCTTCTGGCTGTGTTCCTGTTTTACTGTTAAGCGGGTAATTTTACTCCTAATCCCACTCCTTTCTGAGTCCCTGGTGCAAAAGCAGTTCAGTTTACTTCAGCTGCTGTTTAGCAACAGCATTTTCCAGGAATGCAAGACCCCTTCCAGTCTGAGTTTCCTTGTGGCAGTTATGCTTCCTTCCCCCAGCCCCTTTCCCAGGTATCCCAATGAAATATCTCCCTTTCCATGGTGACACCAGCTCCCCTTGCCTCAGTTTGTGCTCCATTTCTTCCTCCTGGAACCCTTAGAGCAGAAATTCTACTGCCCAGAGTGGACCTTGAAAGCAGAAGGGGAGTGACAGAGACACGGAGGGGTGTGACAGTCCCCAGCCTTGTGACACTGTTCTCAGGGGATGCAGCTGCAGCAGGGCCTGACCCCAGCTGGCACTGGACACCATCTCTGGAAAGGCAGAGCTCACCAAATCCCATGAGTCCCGGGCCAGGGCCTGTGCAGGACTGACTCCTTATCTGCCACGGCATGTAGGTCAGGAGGAGGAAGTAGAGCTGAACCACAGCCCTGCTCTGGAAAGCAGAAGTAAGCCTTCCATCTCCCTCAGCCAGAGTTCTCCAGCACTCACTGCTACTCATCAGTGAGGAACTGAGTTCTCTTTCCTACATGTGTTGCCTCTCCCTCTCCTGCAGCAGCTGGCAGCCTGTGCTTTGCTCCAGCAGCCTGCACACATCACCCCGAGCACAGCTCGCTCTCCACGCTCCACGTAGGCCCTGTGTCACGGTGGTCACTGCTTTGCAGGAGTCAAAATGCCAGCGTGACTGGCACAGAAAGGCCACACTCACAGCTTCCGTACTTGTTCTTTCCTGGCTAAAGACAAACCTGCCACTGACTCCCGCTCCGTGGTGGGGTGTTCCTGCTAAGAGGAACAAGCGTGGCAGTTTGCTCCCAAGTGCAGGACTTGAACACTTGTGATGTTGCCATGTCACACAAACCCGAACTGGCTGGTTGGAGCTCCAGGTGTGCAGCCTCAGCACTTACCGTGCTCTGATGGGTCCAGTACACGTAAAAGCCCTTGGGATCCACTCGGAGAATCACAGGAGAAGCACTTGCTGTTTCCTGACAAAAAAAAAAAAAAGGCAACAAAAGAAAGAATGTTGGCACCTTGGGTGACTTGGAGAAAACATCCTGGGACAGGAGGTTCCAATTCAAATACAGACCCAGGCAGGTGAACATCCTCCGGAATTTATGGAAATTAACCTGATGATTTTAGGACATATCCAGAGTGACACTGTGAGACTCTGGAAGCTGAAGTCTGAGTCCCACCTAACCTGTGCATTTAACTAGAACAGCTTTCTTGGAACTTTCTATACAAAGAATTAAGAGAACAAAGTACCTGTAGGTGCAATTAATTGATTCATTTGAACTGTTTTCCTTCACATACTTCATTCTACAAGCTCAGAAGTAGCCGAGGCCAAGCAGAGAAAGCATTCATCCATGGCATCTCCCATCCAGGTGCTCGTGCCAGTTCTCTGGGCTCCAGTCAGGAAGGCTTCAAGGAGCGGGTCCATAAATAGAGCATCACTATGCTGCTTTAGGTGGGGATTCTGAAACTCCACAGACTGTCTCTACACAGACCATCCAAAGAAGCAGCTATGCAGACACCCACACTAGGGGCACACATCAGATGAAATTATTTGGGGCTGATCCTGAACCCCACACAGCCATCTCTGGGAAGGCTCCAGATCTAATTCAGGAAGCTGAAACACCCAGCTGTTGAGATGCAACCAGTAATGAAATTTGGAAGTTTTACTTGTCACTTGGCCTTGAGTTCTTCAGTGTGTTACTCAACTCATACTTCACCCTAGAGTGTATCTGTACTTTCAGGGACCTCCACTTCCAAATTCAGTATTTGCAGTGAGCTGCTCGTTGCACAGCACACTGTATGTAGTCCTTTTACTCCATGCTGTCTTCCTCCCACTGCGCGCCAGGGCCAATGCTGACCTGCCCAGCACCACGTCCATGTTACCAGAGCTCTTGGCTGGCTCCCTGCACACATGGCCACGTACCCCATGGTACCCCCACCTAGTATTGTGCCATGGTCTAGATTACCCTTATCTCCCACAAAGCAGCTTTCTAGAGGGCAAGCTGACGCTGCAGGGAAGCTGCTGCCAGCCAAGCTCCAGGGCTGGGCCTGCCTGGAGGTGCAAGCAGGCTCTCCTATGGGGCAGCTTCTGGCTTGCAAAGGAAATGGGCAATCCTACAGTGTGGCAGCCGAACTGGCTGCTTTCACACTGTGGGGCTCGGCTGGGGGGCAGAAAGCAAGCACTCTCTGCTAAAATCCTGTAATCCATAATCTTTCAGAGATAGGAGCAGTTCTGCCTCTGCCACGAGGGCTCACAGTCAATACAGAGCCAAATCCATGCCCATCTGCCCTGCTCAAGAGGTCAGCTAATACACTGTGCCCTACCTGGGGGTGTGACAGGGGTCCCAGCTGGTTCTTGAACTCAAATATCACCCACCCATTAGGAATTCACCTCTTCAGTCTGCTCAGTAGCCTCAGCTTGCTGGATGCTGAACAAAGCACAGTAGAGCTGCTCCTTACCCCAGGGTCCTGCAACTAACTCTGTGGGACAGGTCAGAACAGTCCTGCCTGTCAGGGATCCATTGCTCTCTTCTCTAGACAGTGCCTTGCCAAAGCTGGACAAGGTGAGGGCTCTGTAGAAAAAGTGTGGGTTTGGTTTTTTTTACTGGAAGGCCCCAGTCCAGGCCCAAGCTGTACAGTGATGTAAGAGGCCAATCTGATCTTCCTAGACTCCTTGGCCTCACTTGTCATGGAAGGAGTTTAAAACTGTTACCAACAGCACAGTCAGGTCAATTGAAAGAGACACAAGAAAACCAATACTCAAGAAATCGAAAGCACAGCAATCCTGCAGTCTGGAGCTCTCACCATCATCCTCTGCAGCCTGTTCTAACCATGGATTGGGAAAGCCCAACGTGATGGAGCAATGTGACCAGAACAGCCCACTCATGGAGAAGCCTTTCTTTATTGGTGGAGATCAAGCCTGTAAACTACTTAGTTGAGGCAACCTTTTAGGAATGCTTACAAATCTTTAAACCTTGGGGAAAGATCCAGACAGGAACTGAGCTCACTAACTCCAACAGTTGCAGCAGCACATAAACACTTAGTGGCTCTTGGAAGCCCAACTTGACTCACCTTGGATTTCAAGGGAACCTATCCCAGGAATTCCCAGTGAAGCACTTAACAGCTTCCAGTTTTGGGGAGAGTGGTGCCCAAGGACCAAGCACAAAATCAGCAGCAATTATAGACAAGTTTGGCTGCTGTTGTCCCAAGAAACCAGAGCCCTGTTCAAATTCTAAGAAGCCCCAAGTGCACTCTGCAGGCAGCAGGCCCACAAGAGGGAGAAAGCTGTACCTTCCACTGCACCCCCGGTGTCATCCTACTGTTGATGTACTGCTAATGGCAGTGATATTCCTCACATCCATCCTTTCTGCCAGCTGCACAGTACACGGCTGTCACTTCCCGGTGCTGTGGGACCACCCCACGGATGTTGCACACAGGTGATCCCCCACCACGCTCCCTTGGGACTTAACGCTCCACTCCAGCTTCACAACCACCAAAGTGCTCATCCCTCCTGCACTGCTGCTGGAGGCTCCTTCTGATCATCTCATTTGCAACATCGCATGAACTGTCTTCCCAGGTCCCCATGAATGACTGTAACCTGGGCTCCCCCCCCTTATCAACATTCAACATATCAACAGCAGACAATCCATCTCCAGACAGCGTGGATGGGCAGCTCTCTCATCCTGCTCAAGGATATGGGTACTGGGGTGAACACTCCTTGGCCTCCTCAGAAAGCATGGAGGGGAACCCTTATGTTCAAATGAACTCCTGCTGCCCCACGCTTTCTTCCCCTCACACAGAAAGGCAGCGGCTGCAAAGCAGCTGTTTTGAAGGTAAAGAGGACAATGAGCTGGAGAGAGCAGCAGCTTCCTGCAGCACCCTGAGGCTCCAACCCTGTTAAAGCACAGGGTCTTTGCCGCTCCTTCCATAGGCTCAGGAATTCCCAAACCCCAGGGGCTGGGCAGGCATGGGAGGCCATAGCTCACCCCCTGATCCACTCATGCAACAGGGCCATAAGAGGAAGCAACTTGGGGCCCGATTTCCTCTCTATCTGCAAAGTACAGTGAGCCCTCTCCACTCTGGAGTAGATCCTACCCCTCAGGCTCCTCCAGAAAGTCCGAATGTGGCACATGCCTCTTACCCCACAGAGACTCCCGGCAGCGACCACCTTCCCAAGGGCTGGACCTTGTGTCCTGCACCAGAGGCTGCACACATAGACCCAGTGCACACTCACTCCATTTGCTTCCATCCTCCACAAGAGGTGCAGAAACCACATCCCCAACCCCTTACACACATGCCTTTGGTTTTAGTCCTCAGCTTTCCTGTTCTTCTCAGTTCCCTCTCCCCATCCAGAGCTCTCTGCTCTCAGGTGGGATACCACACTGAACACACACTCGCAGCCTCCCCACAAACTGTGACCCACCCAGTGTCTCCTGTCACCACACACACACAAGCTAGGGAAGGGAAGCCCCAGTACTCACATCATCCCATTTGATGAAGCGTTCGCCCTTGGACAGGTACTCCTTCACCTCCGGGGGCTGCAGGATGGGGTTCAGCATGGACATGGTCCTGCAGATGTGCTCCTTGGCTACCAGAAGCAAGAGCAGCTGCACAGTTTGCTCCTCCTTGGCCCCCTGTCCTCTATCTCTGCCTCTCACGTGGCAGGGCGCTCTGCCATGGCCACTGTTGGCATCAGCGAGCAAACAACCTCTTATATCCCAGCCCAATTTAGGAGGGGCAGGGACAGGCAGGCGAGGAGCAGTGAATCTGCATTGTAAATCAACAGCTCTCCAGGCAAGCAGAGCCTCACCCAAGGGCACCCAGAGGAAGGCTGGCGATGGCTGGGTACTTGTGGGCACACACGTCCTCCGTCCCTCCGGGAGGGATCCACTCCTTGGAGCTGTGCTGGTGAGGCACCCGGCTCGCTGAACTTCCGCAACTCAACTTCCTTAAATGCTCTCTTGATGAAGTGCAGGCATTGCCAGCAACGCTCTGACTGCTTCAGCAGCTGTGGTTACGGAGCAGCTCAGCTCTGGCTACAAGCAGACTGCCCCCTTCATGCAATGAGCCAGATGTCCCCAGAAACAAACTCATTCCTTGCTCTGGACAGATTCCATTTCTGGGGCCACTTACTGCACTGTCCAGTCTTTACAGTTTTCCTTTCTCTTATGGGCTCTTCTGAATGTCAACCTCAAAGTGAGACAGACCAGCAGAGCAGCTGGAAATTCCCCAGATGACACAGAACATTCCCAGAGTCCCGAGGAACTGCACTGTTCTCTGGATTCACTTGGGTCTGCGGCAGATACCGTGGGACGCAGAACAGAAGAGGTGGCCAAGGTAGGGATTATAGTGACAAGGCTTCAGGGAAGTGATCAAAAGCAGAACAGGTTAAAGGCAAACAGGGCCAAAATGAGTCCCTGCTCCTGACCTTGGAATGAAGAAATTACACGTGGGCAGCAGAGGAGGAAAGGAGCTCTGCTGGCTGATGGGCACTGGCTAATGAGGATAAGTGGCTTATGAGAAGGCCTGACATTGGGTAAGATCAATTTCAGCCAGAGGCAGAGCCCCACAGCTAATTACAAGTGGAGATAACTGTGCTATGCTTGCTGTGGATTCCCAGGCACATGGTGGGATGTCACCCTCATCTCCTATCAAAGCCAAGGTGTAGCACTTGCCATTGCTCAAGAGGGACAAGGTGCTGTCAAAAGTAGCACAGATTCTCTAAGAAGGGGGACAAACCCCCACAGTGTGTGAGGGGAGCCAGCTGCATGTTTTGTTCCTTCTTTCCCAGCCCTGACGTGCTAAGACTGGCACTCTGGAGCAGCCTGGACAGCTGGGGAATGGTGGCTGAAGGAATCCTAAGGGCATTCTCAGGTATTAGTGGCATGAGGCAGGAGGGATTAAGTGGAACTGTAGCAAGTGCTCCAACTGTAAAACAATAAAGGCAGGAATCAGAGCTCCCTGCTGCAGGAACAGAGCAAACCCAGCATCCCTTGTCTTTCAAGGGTTTACCTGCCCCCAAAAAAATGGGAATAAGAGAGCTTCCACATTTCCAGCTACCATTGCATTTTCTGCGCTTATCAATCTTGCACTTTCCAAGAACCAGCTATCCAAAGGAAGGCTGTTGGCTCTATATCTTAGGGTCACTGGGGTATTCCAGGCCCAGCCAAGTCAGTATCACCAGGATCCCCCACTCAGGGAAAGTGGTTACTCCCAAGCAGAACCACAGATGACAGAGGGTGCAGTGGGGAGTGAAAGTTCTCTACACTTGCCTGATCCCTTCTGCAAGGCCAGAGCAGCTTCAAGACTGCTTCCCTTTAAGTTAGGTAGCAGCAATGGAGAGAATAGAGAGCATGACTCTTGCTCAGAGGTACTGCAGCCCTCCCAGCCTCTGGAACACTGACAGCTCTGCAGGAAGGCCCTGGAGGTCACAGCTGTGAAGCAGTGAGAGGTGGGATGAGCTTTGCCACCTGGTACTGCCAAGAGCAGGTGAGATCACTCATAGCTACTGGAGCCAGTGGCTTGACTGGTATTATCAGAGTTATCACAGCTTCGTGAACCAAGTGTGCTTCCTGCCAGAACCTTCCTGCCAGGGCTTCATGGAAAGGCTGCTTCGGTCCTTCTCCCACACCCGGATATTCATCAGCTTTCTCTGCTTCATCAACAAATAAAGTAAGCAAGAAACCTGCCATAGCTTCACCTGCATGTCACTCAAGGTCAGCCTTCCCTAACGAGTAAAACCTTTAGATAATAATTAAGACCTAACCTAACACAAGCAGCCTGAAGAGCAGTGCCCAAGCTAGTGGCTGCCCTGTGAGGGAACGTGGTGCCCAACAGCAAGGGCCAAGCCCCTGCTTGCACAAAGGTTGTCACAAAAGCTGTAGCTCCCTTCCTTTTACCCAACCCAGCCTCCTTATCTTCCACTTCACACTCCTTGCTCTGGGAGACTCTGTCCCTTGCACGAAGAGATGGCTGATGGAGCCATGATAGGACAGACCAGCAGTCTTGCCCTCTGTGGAGAGCTCCAATATCAGAGCAGGTGGGAACAGCAGCACTCAGAGCAGTATTTATTTATTCCAACCATCCTTTATTTTCTCTCTCCTGTAAGGCCCATCACCCAGTGCACACTCACCCCACATCCCTGTCTCCTCAATTTCATCCCGTGCCTTCACCAGTGGGCATCCCCCCACCTGCTATAACAGTTCTGATATGTGAACATTTCCCTTTTTTTGTTTAATATTCTTCCTTCTCTCCCTGTCTTACCTACCCAGCAACCTGTACCTCTCCCAAGGTGCATGCAGCAAGGCAGGCAGCATCACCCTTCAGACAAGGTTTAGGAGACAAAAGTCTGCAGACGCTCATTTAAGGTACACTGTTAAACCCTCTGACCAGATGGCTCCTGACTTCCATCAAATTACTCTGTAACCTCCACCCCAACTTACTCCTGGTACACAGACAATCCATAAGAAATCTCTCGCAGTGTTGTTCCATGATAATTACACTTTGCCGTGTGTAATGCTGTCCTCTAGTGAAGAGCTGTGGCACTGCATACCAGCAATGAACTCCCAGCTCTGCAAATCCCAGCCCATCTCCTGCTCCTGTGGCTGCTCTGCCCTCAGAGCCCTGGCAATCCGGAAAGGATTAACCATACCATTAAGACCACAAAACCACTATTTTCCCACCACCCTGGAGAACAGAAATGCTGAGTGTGTGCACAGGGTCATATTTGTGTCCTACTTTGAGTCCATACCACAAAGCCAAGGACTCCTGACAGCCCTCAGCAGGACTCTTCAGCTTGATCTGCAAAAGTCAGAGGGCGGTGCACTATGGCACAAAGAGACAAGTGGCCACAGATGCCAGAAAACCATAAAAGCAGTTAGGTTTTGTGCAAAAAAAAAAAAAAACTATGAAGAAACAATCTGTCCAACCACTGAGACATGGTTAGGCCCATAATTAACTGTTCACTGGGCAGAGCACGCTGTGTTTCCAGCACGGACGGCTTGCGGCGTATTTCCAACAGCACAGTGAGTGCTGCAAGCAGCATCACACACGACCTAAACATCCCATACATTGCTGCAGTGCCAGCTCACTGCTGCCCAGGGCTGGCTGAACCATGCCACTGCTGACTGCTAGGGAAAGAACAAGACTTTCCCAGACAGGTCACTAACAGGAAAGGAAGAGGATGAAGAGCAGCAGCACACGAACAACATGCCCATCTCATGGTACATTGCAATAACAGAGTCACAAGAACAGGAAAGCAACTTGTACAACACCTGGAGGGTAATGTCCCCCTGTATTCACCTCCAGTACAAAAGACCGCACAGGAAAGCCGGATACTGAGGGAGGAATCCCCATTCTGCTCCTAAGCTCATCGACCCTTCTTTCCTATCCACCAGCACAACTTAGTCCAACTCTTGCCTACTCAGCTCACAGAGCTTAACAGGCATCAGACATGGTCTTTTCTGGCCCTTCCACAAACTTCAGTTCTGCACATGCTAGCCCAAAACTCTGACTTCTGTGATATCCAGCCTCAACCTACAGCATTCCCATCCTCCCTGCAAAGGCCTTTGCACGCATCAGAGAGATATCCTAGGCATCCCATCCAGTGTTCTGCTGTTCCCAGAAGCAGGGTCTGCACAGAGGGAATCTATCATAGGCCAGCAATCTTCCCTTAATTACATCTTCCCTATCCTGCAGCCCTCAGGTGCTATTCACTGGCTGTAATCATGGGAAATCAATAGCACAGGTTTATACAGCTACATCCTTCAGGGGCCCTTGGAGAGCAAAGAAACATCCCACTGCAACACAGAGCAGCAAAATTCAAGCTTTCTCGTGGACTTTCAGACCTGAGAAGTCAAAGGAACTTATAAAGAACAGGACCCTGCAGAGCAGTTTTTTGAGTGGTGGGAGGAAGGCTGTTCAGGGGCTCTTTCCTTGGCTTCACAGCTCTCCTTCCTTGGCAGGCCCAGTCCCTAAGTGCACCATGTACTCCAACTCTATCTCCAGCAGGTGATCTCTTCTGTGTTCTTTAGGAAGAATCCTAGAGAGGTATAAATTACAAGCATTGTCTAGTGTGACACAGTCACTACCTTTACAAGACCCCAGAGCTCCAGTTGTGCACCACAGCAGTCCACTCAGAGCACAGCTTGGTGTTTCTACTAAAACCCCGAGGACAAAGCAAGTGGCTCCTTTCGAGGTGGTTGTTAGCGAGGAGCTCTGTTTGGGAAAGAAGGCACACACCTGCTGGCAGCTGCCTGAAGAGAAGTTCACACCCAGTCATTTGCTCACATTTTTAGGAAAAGCTTTCATCTGACTTCGGCAAAAGTTAAGACCACATTTAATGGACACAACCCTTGTCTTACTCAAAGCCCAGAGAGCAGAGGGTTGGAAACAAATGCAATAGGGAGGTGAAGCTGTTGGGCTGAAGGCAGAACTTCTCTGTAATGATGTAGTGGGATCTCAAGCCCACCACACTCACTACCTTTGCTGGGAATGTTCCTACAATTTTCCTGCATGCCCTTAACCAGTCCAGTCTCACTCCAAGAACGGACTTAAAATGCAGGGAAACATCATGGACCAGTGTTTTGCCAGTGGGTAGGGTTAGAGACACAGACACAAACTAAAGAAATAGGTATTTTTACTATAATGCAAAACTGCAAAGAACCCCAAAGGGAGAAGCTCAGCAATGCACCTCAGCATCTCTACAAAAGGTTGCCCACAGTGAGGACAAAGATCCATCTCCAGGGCCCCCAAGACTGCACCAGAGCCGCACGGCAGCCGGGGAGCCCCTGTCACAGCCCAGCACCGGAGAGCCCCTCCCGGAAACGGGAATGAAAGCCCACGCGGTGCGTCCACCCGCAGGCAAAGAGGCTTCCGCTGCGCTGTGAGAGGGCCCAGCTGGGAGGGCGCTCAGTCAGTCACCACTTCCAGTGCGGGAACATCCGGGTTCACCCTCCTCTTGCCTTCCTCCCAGAGCCTGGCCAGGGCTCGGGGAGCAACCAAGGGAGTTCCTTTTGGTCCTACACCCCCAGACAAGGCCGGAGGTGGCCAATGAACAGATACATAGATCATGTTGCTAATAACACTTTGTTAACGAGTGGATACATCTAACATTTGGTTGGAAGGTTCATCTAGAGGTCAACTTTGGCTCAGGACCTGTTGTTCAGGCGATAGTACTTCAACTAGACAAGCATCAGGCAAAACCTCACTAAAACCTCACTGTCAAGACCTCACTAAGCCCCAGAGGAATTGCCTGTACATGTCAATCCTCTCCCCTTGAACTGGAATTAAGCAAGAGCATAGGGAAAGGGCTTGTGGGAAGTAGTAACTCATCATCATTTTCACCTGCTGAACAAAAGAGGAGAAGCAATGGAGTAAACCCATCACTGAGGGAAAACACATAGAGAAGTTACTAGAAAATCTATTTTGTAGGAATTGCTATAAATTCATATGTATAATTATAGTTAAACATAGACCGCCCAGGAGATTTTGTGTATATAACCTACAGAACCCCACAGAAAAGGAAATTCTGTAACCCAGGAAAACTTTGCCAGCAGGCCACCATCAGCTAATTCTGTTCAGGAGTGAAACATTTGGCTTTAATGGGAAGAACACAATCAGGTATAACCAAGCACAGGAGAGGCCCAGGGCACACAGAGAAGTCCCAATACCAGCTAACAAGCATTTCCCAGACATACAGCAGCATTTCATGAACATCAAATACTCCAGGAGGCTACAGCATGTCATTATCTATAGTTCAAAATCATTTGGGTTGGAACAGATCTTGCAAAATCATCTAGTCCAGCCTTCCTGCTCCAAACAGGCATGTTTAGTCTCCAAAACTGCTTTGCCTGTGTAAGAGCAATGAGCACACACACCCCATACTTGTGGGGCTTCACAGCCCCTTCCAGACACTCCTTTTCCTGCTGGACACTGGGAGCTCTCTGCCCTGCTCAGCTGAGTCAGAGCACATACAGACAGCAGACCTGGAGCTTTTAGTCAACACAATCCACTTTTTCCAAGAATTACAGTTATTTTGAAGCTACTCCACTTATTCCCTAACATGTCTTCTTGGGGAAGCCTCTCTGAGTAACAGGCAGTTCTCCAGTTGCTGTAGCCTCCTCCAAAACTACAGCTCCTGCTTTACAAGAGGTTTCTGCTGCAACCACTACATCTGACTGGCCTCAGATTGAAGGGAGGGAGAAAATGATTGCAGAAATAGCAACTACATCATTCTCAAAAGTAATTATCTTGCACCATAAAGAAAACAAGGCTAATTTATATCCCAAATCAGCGTTTTAGTTGTCTTTTGAAAGAGGCGATAAAATACTTCTGTAGAGAACTCGTACCTATGAAGTCAGGTGAAGGGGGCAGAAGCAGGCGAGGCGCTGGGGGGGCTCCTTTTAAACATGGCCCGGGCTCCTCCCCCTCCCCATCCCTCCGTCCCCTCCTCTCGTCCCTTCCCCTGGGGGCGGGGTTACCCCCTACGCTCCGCCCTTCGCCCCCGGCGGGGCAGCGCGGGCAGCGGCACCGGTGGCAGCGCGGGCGGTATCGGCATGTCCTGAGCGGCGGCGGCGGCCGATCCGGGCCGGAGCCAGCACGGAGGGCTCGGTGGAGCAGCGGGCCAAGGGCCGGGCCCCCATGAAGGAGAAGGAGGCGGGCGCGGAGCGGGGCAAGCCCGCCACTTACACCGGGGACAAGAAGGCGCGCATGGCGGCCAAGACCAACAAGAAGTGGGTGCGCCTGGCCACCGTGCTGGCCTACGTGCTCTCCGTCTCGCTGGCCGCCATCGTGCTCGCCGTCTACTACAGCCTCATCTGGCAGCCGGTGCGCGGCAGCGGCGGCTCCTCCAGCCCCGGCCCCG
>WBMZ01009471.1:7611-36159 GCA_013400975.1 Atrichornis clamosus | reverse complement strand
GGGCGGCGCCGAGCCCCGGCCTCCCCAGCTGCCGGGCGGCGGCGGCAGAGCCCGACCCGGCCGGGGCCGTGAACGCGGGGCGGAGGCGCAGCGGGCGCCCTTGAGTGGCTGGTGCTGAGCGTGGCCATTCGTCCGTGGCGAACACGTGGCCGCGCACGGGCCCCGGTGACGCCCTGCGCGCCCGGGCGGGATGGGCAGCGCTGCGCCCCGGCCCGTGTTCGCTGAACGCCGAGTGCTGTCCATTCCGTACAGTCTGAGCGTACAGATACCGTGTAAAAAGAACGAGGGGTTGTACAGTCGCCTGACTCGTCATGGATATTTTTGCACTTCTGCATCAGGATGCCAGCTCTTCCTGCGTTTCAAGCTGATCGATACCGTGCTAATGAGGTGGCGACGGGGTTTGTAGGCGGTGAAAGATGGAGCTTGATGATTTCATAGTTGGATGTTTCCTTGTGTTTGCAAATTGATTCCCGAGTCGAAAACGAAAGGAGTACAGAGTCATGGGCATGCCTCCAAAAACCATAATCTTTTGCGGAGGAGAGTTAGGTGTAATTCCAGTTCTTTACAAAGAAAGAACGGCACTTGCGTCTGGTATAAATTGGTTTATTTTTAATGGGGCATTATTAACGTCATCATATTAAAGACAAAAGTGGTATTTACAGTTAGGCAGAGAAACACATGGCTTTGGGTGTGGAGCAAAACTGATAGGAGGGCATGGATTTGTTTTCATATTTTTCCCAAGTAAAATATCGACCAGCAAGTGAAGCAACAACATGTATCCTTACTAAGATAGGTCCTTTGGTTCTGTGCTTTGTTTTGCAGAAACTAAGTTTGGGACAGAAGTTAGGTCAACTGAAACATCTGTGAAATTTCAGTATATATGTATATAGACATATACATGAAAAGCTTGCTTATATGAAGTGTATATATTTATGTGTGTGTGTACAGTCATATTTTGTGTACCCGAAAATCCGTATTTTAATAAAGGTGTTCACTCACCTAAGCTGGATGTCCCTAGATTTGCATTTATGTCTGGGTACCTTTCAAACCTTAGAAGAAAAGCCAGGCTTGGTAAAATAGCTTACAGTGTTATTTTTTTGGTAGAAATAATTTATGGAACACTGTAAGTGCAAATAGTGCTTTGCAAACAAAAAGAGATGAGGTCCCTGCTGTGAGGCACTTAACCAACTAAAATAAAAGTAATACAGGAAATAACAGTGCAAACACAAGAAGACATGATACATGATGAAGGTCTTGCCTTCTTTAGCCAATGTTTATCTTTCTGGCCATGAATTCTGCTAGACAGGATGGCCTTCATAATGCAATCTGTCTCTCAAAACAGATAGGTAAAAAGGTAATTTATAAGTGAGTGAGCCTAAATTCTGGAAAACAAAGGAAGGCTTATTTAACGATTCCAAGGATTCGCTCTTACAGCTACTTTGCTTGGTGTAGCAGTAGTTTACTTAGCTTGTGCAGTAACTGTAGGATTAGTCCGTAGGTTTTGCCTCTTGATTTTTATTAAATATGTGTAGAAACCCTCATATTAATAGCAGAATTTTACAGAACTCCCTGGCGCAAGGGCCAGTTTCCAGAAAGAACTTGGTGCCAGTTCACTGGCCTTTTTGTCATTAAGTAATGACAATAATGAAGGGCTCACAAATATATTGCAGAACTAACACATTTGGTTCTGAGAGGAGTCTTTTCTGTGCATATTCAAAATTATTTAAAAAGATCTTCTCTTCGGTAAGGTATAACAGTATTGTATTTGGTTTAAGGAATGGAAGATCATGACAGAAGTTAAATGAATTTAAGCAACTCAGATGGCTATGTACAGTATTTTTTATAGTTTATCTGAAAAATCATTTTACAGTTTTCCCTGTAGAGTAGTTACGGTGAGTCAGAATCTAATGAAGAAGCCAATGATTGTGATTGCTCTTTCTCTGCTAATATCCTCTGCCTTTTTAGCTGCCTTTTTTCTTCTTTGCTATGTTAAAGTTGAGTTTTAAAGCTCAGTACTGTGTGCAAAAGGTGAGTGTATTTAGAAAAAACAAAACTGACTGAACTGGGAGCACCAGGGAAAATGGTTGGTTTGTAATGGCGCAAAATGACCCAGCCAGACAAGCTGAACACAGAATAATATTGGATGTTGTGACAACTGCAGACTTTTAAAAGTATGGAATTACAAGATACGTTTTTACCTTTCAAGAGAGTATTTTAATCTATTTATAGCAATTACAAAGGTGGAAAAATATGTTCTTTTGGAAGTCACTATGCAGCTAAAACTGTTCAAATGTGAGCTGCCTCTCTATGTGTTTTTACTTTCTTTCTGCTTTGCATCTTTGCCTTTCAGTGCCTAAGACAAAGCTGACCAAACTTAACTGCAATGTTTGCAGCTTCTACTTAGGGAAAACCTTAAGTCTAAAGTGTTCAAGTATATATGAACATAAAGAGTTACCAGGTGTTTTTTTCTGTCAGAGTAGACTGAAACATCATCAAAATGAGAATTGCACAGGGCAATATGATCTTTTTGTGCAGTGTGTTCTTTTATTGCAGTTGCACTTTTCAAAAAAGTAATACAGTCCTTAGTGTATCTGGAGAAAAAACCCCAACAAATTAAGCTTGTCTAATACCTTTAAATTCCTAAGAAATAAAAAAACCCACCAATTTGCTGAAATGAGCACACAGTTTTGAATCATTCTGACAGAAATGATGCTCTCAGTACTGATTAACTCATATTCAAAATATGAGTCTATGTTTTTCTAGAGGCATAATGGCAAGAAGACCAGCCTTTTAAAAAAAAGAACAATAAACTAAAGCAAACAAAAAACCCCACCAACAAACCAGCCTTTGTTTTATCTTCATGTTCAGCCTAAACAAGAATCTAAAAAGTGTTTACCTAATTCTGTTTGAGCTAGGTCATTCATCCTTTGGTACAAGAGTCATAAGAGCACTTAATGTGAATCTGCTTTTTTCACAAAATTAGATTTTAAAAGCAAACAAACCTATACCAAAAATAAACAAAATCCAAGAAATAACACTTCAGCTCTATAGTGACTAGTTCTATTTTAGTTTATTAAATTCAGAAGTAGTCTTTTACTATCTTAACACACTCGGAATTTTTGTTAAGCATGTTTTTTACATGCTTTGGGATGCTTGAGAGAAGCCAGTATGTAGGTAGAAAAGTTACTGATTTAAAGACAGTACAGAGACAGTATTTAATAATGTAAAATTAGATTTGGAAGAGAAATTACTCTTCTTGGGTTTGTTTATTAAAAATTAATATAGTCACTTTTGGTTAAACTTAAAATGTTGTTTTGTTCCCCACTAAGGAAAACTATGAACGAATGAAAGCACTGGTAATTGAACTACAAGAACAAGCAGAAAAAATCAGATTAGGTAAGTATGATAGTCTAGATCTTAGAATAAACACCTGGCATTTGACCTTGTTGAACCTCGTACAGTTGGCCTTGGGCCTTTGATCCAGCCTGTCCTGATCCCTCTGCAGAGCCTTTGTGCCCTCCAGCAGATCAACACTTCTGCCCAACTTGGTGTTGTCTGTGAACTTAGTGAGGGTGCACTTGATCCTCTCATCCAGGTTATTGCTAAACTTATTAAACAGGACTTATTATACTCCAAAACTGAGTTCTGGGGAACCCCATTAGTAACCAGCCATCAGCTGGATGTAACTCCAGTCACCTCCACTCTCTGGGTTCAGTTGTCCAGATAGGGGGATTTTATCCAGCAAACTGCACCCATCCCACACGTGAACAGCCAGTTTCTCTAGGAGAATGCTGTGGGTAACGGTTTGAAAGGCTTTGCTGAAGTCCAGGTAGGCAACATCCAAAGCCTTTCCCTCATCCACTAAGTGGGTCACCCTGTGATAGAAGGAATTCAGGTTGGTCAAGGATGGCCTGCCTTCCTTAAACCTATGCTGGCTGGGCCTGATCCCCTGGTTGTCCTGGATGTGCTGTTTAATGGCACTCAAGGTGAGCTGCTCTGTGTCCTTCCCTGGCACCAATGTCAGATTGACAGGCCTGTAGTGCCCTGGATTGTCTCTCCAGCTCTTCTTGTGGATGTGTGGTCACATTGGCCAGCCTCCAGTCACCTGGGACCTCCCTGGTTAGCAAGGAATGCTGGTAAATTACGGACACTGCCTCTGTGAGCTCATCCACCATTTTCCTCAGTACCCTTGAGTGGATCCCATCTGCCCCCATAAAAGTGTGTGTGCCCAAGTGGTGTAGCAGGTCACTAAGCTGTTCCCCTTGGATTATGGAGTCCAGTTTGCTCCCTGCCCCTGTCTACCAACTCGGTGGGCTGGGTATCCGTTAAAGACTGTATCAAAGATGTCATTAAGTACCTCTGCCTTTTCTTCACCCTTTGTCACTATTTCCCCTGCATCCAGTAAAGGATGGGGATTCTCCTTTGTCCTCCTTTTCTTGGTGGGTCTTTTCAAAGTTCCTAGCTGTAGATGTGCTGGCAAAGAGAAAGCAAGTCTGTAGTAGTTTAAAAGATTGAAATCTGTGTTTCTTTTTGACTTGTAAGACTACCTGAATGAATTGCAGTTTTCTATAATTAATGGAGACCATAAAAGGAAAATGTTTAATAAATGCTTAATACATGGCTGCCAGAGGCTGACCATATAGCTTTCATTCTTCCCTTTCTGTGACTATCATTATACTGGTTTTGTCATTTTATACACTGCTTCTGATATAATGCAATTTCTTTTACAACTTTGGAATGAAGCACATTTAAGATTTTGTGCTCAGTGCTTTTTCGTGCTTGCTGTGAAACATAATCCAGAATTTCCTGAGGAGATTCTGAAACCCATAGACTGCCTCTGTCTTTTATGGGTGTAGAGATTGTTCAGCAATTCATAAACTAATGATGTGTGGCTCATGAACTAATGATCATGGCCTTCTTCGTTGCTGCACGTTGGGCTGTTCTTGCCTGTTGCACAATGACAGGACAAGAACACAGTGCTCGTATTTCCTTCGCCTGAGCAAGCCCTACCAGGATGTTAATACACAGTTTTGAGTGACATTGATTGAAATTGCTTTGCCTATCATTTAAGCATATGAGAAGAATTAAATACCTGTGTTGAATACTTTTTGAAGAGTATGTGCAACATCTTTAGATTTCACTATAAAAGCTGTCTGTCAGAGGATGAGTTCTTGTTTGAGGTCATGGTAATGAATGCTTCATTTGTTAGCTGTTACTTCATTGTGTAGGGCTTTTGTGAACCCATACTCATTCTACTGAGTAATCCTCAGCTGTGCAACAGGAAGATGGTCCCTGCCCCAAAGAGTTTACAGGCTGTGGTACATTACAACAGATGCTTTTCTGATAGGAAGCTCGAGAAGCAGGTGAGATAAATTTAATCTCCATGACTGATCGTAGCACATCCACCGTCACAGTGGTATAGACATTGTTGTAAAGGAGAAATTAAGAAGAGATTTAAAATTAAATGCCTCTGAGTCTGTTTCATTGTCAAGGACACTGCTTCTCTGTCTGTAGAATGGAGGTTAGGGCAGGCTAGTGTGTCTTGATGTTGGAAGAAGAATGTTGAATAGAATGATTACAGAGCCTGGGGAACAAGCATTTATGATTAATGTGTGAAGAGGAGGAGTGCACAGAGATGACAAAAGTCACAGGATGGAAATTATTTTTGCAGCATCACTCACTGTAAATGAGAAATGCAAGGTGTAGGTCAGAGAAAATCTAGTTATGTGGGATGTTAACAATATGGATGAGAGTTGTAACTGTGGGTGGATTTGAGAGGTTATTTCTTAAGAAACTTGTACAGAAAGAATTTGCACGATTTAGACTCAGGCTGAATATACAGACCTAACGAACAGGCTGAACTGGAAGTAAATTGTGGGCTTTCTGGCATTCCTAACGGCTAGGAAATCATGTGTGTAGTGGTCAAGGAAAGTGGTGGGAGAAAGGACTTCAAAGGTAGGCTTAAAAGCTTTGTTTCAGTGATGCCTAGCTGACAGAAATCCTGGAATCTCAGGAGAAATGTTAGCAAAATAACACCTTCTTTATTTTGGACAGGGAGACAATTTTAGAGTGATGAGGTGGATCAGTTATGTGTCTACACAGAGAGACAATGTTTGTATAAGCTATTGTTATAAAGAGGCTGAGGTGTGTCAACAAATCTTAAGTATTGAATGACACAAAGCTCTAGAGAGCAAAATATATGATTTAGGATGACCTTGAGTGAAAGGTTGAAATGAAACAAATATAAACTTGATATTAAATGCTGTGTGTCTGAAGTATGCTTACAGTTTTGGCATGATCTAAGGAAATTAATCCAGATGGTGTTGGGTCATTCAAGATTGGGTTCAGCATAGCTATTCTGAATCAATTCTAGGGAGTAGTATTTTCTGTAGTTCTACTGCTGTGCTTTTATCCATGTATTTGCATTTGCTACCCTTCTGTTTGTAGCCAAGCTCTGGGGAAAAGTTTCAGACAATTATGTTTATTAAAATCTTTATGTCAAGACTAGCTATTAAAATGAGGGGGCAGTAAGTAGGTTCTAAAAAGGAAGCATTTTTATCAATACCTTAAATCTGTTTGAAGTGGAAACTATTATTTATTGAATTTGTTATTAAGGTCCATACTTCAAAAACTGGGAATTTGTCAGGATTTTCATTCTAAGTTTTAATATCACTGGTAATTTATCTTGTCTGTGTCTATAGAAAATATGACAATTTACTGTTGTATTACAGGAGGTGGAGAAAAAGCTCGTAAGCTTCACACATCAAGAGGAAAGCTCTTACCCAGAGAGAGAATTGACAAGCTTATTGATCCTGGGTAGGTACTTCCTTTTTTTTTTTAAACACTTTAGGTTCTCTTTTGCAGGTAAATACTGCAACAGGCTTCTTCTCTCTTTAGTTTCCATAAGCACTGGCAAATAACATCACTGAAATTTTACAGAAGTGTTCTTTGAAATATAGATCTGTTTAAGGGAGATTCAATGATAACTATAGCCAATAATTTTTTACAATTTTGTTTCATTTGTCATTATTCAGATCTCCGTTCTTGGAGTTCTCCCAGTTTGCTGGTTACCAGTTGTATGGTAATGAAGAGGTACCTGCAGGAGGCATTATCACAGGCATTGGACGCGTATCTGGGTAAGAGATTCCAGTCATCTATGTCACTGATGATAGGAAAAGGAAGAAGGTATAATTTTATTCAGTTTGCAGTATTAAGCTGTTAGCATTTTTAATGTTTTGTTTCTGCACCCAAAAAATCAACAAGGTTGCTGTCTCAGTTTGTTGAGTCACGGCTAAAAGGAAGCAAGCTTTTGTTTTTTTGGTTTGAGGGTGTTTTTTAGCTAGTGTATTCCATATTAAAGCAAAACACACACAGAGTTTCTGGTGTCCAATGAAGGAAAGAGATTAGTGCATCTGGAAAGCAATTTTCAAAAAATAAGGTTGTATTTTAGTCTAAAAATTAGTTTTGCTTACTCAAAGTACCTCCAAGACTATTCTTGAAATTAATTATGGTGTTATACAGCATTATTTTATATCTTAAAATAATGGAACAGGGCATTATAGTGCTGAGGCTGCTGTTAAAATGTGTGGTTGAGGGAATTCAGGTGAGAAGAGCTCTCTTAGAGCATCAGGGCTTCAGGAATCCTTTTCTTAACCATCATACATACTTACTCAGTAAAAATATTTTTCCTTTTCATAAACTTGTTTTAATTTTAGGGTGGAATGCTTGATTGTTGCTAATGATGCAACTGTCAAAGGTGGTACCTATTATCCCATCACTGTTAAGAAACATTTACGTGCTCAAGAAATTGCAATGCAAAATCATCTCCCTTGCCTTTATTTGGGTAAGTCCCATTGCAGAAATAGCAAATGTTCTGTGTTAAGGGCAGCTCATGTGTCTGCAGATTTGACTGAAAAGTATTTTAAACACACATATTCATATATATTTCTGTCAGTACTTGTTATCTCTGCAGTTTGGTGGCACATCTTAACTGGCGGGTATGTATGTGTTCTCAGCACTATATTTTGCACTGCTGTAGGGCTGGGTTCATAAGATACAGTTGCAGCTCTTAACACTGTATCACTTCTTTATGTCATCATGGGTGGGCAATCTTTCCTATAGTCTCATCCAGTCAATCCAAACTACAGTTAAAAAAGAAGTGCATTCAGGTGGAGCATGTAGCTGTATGAGAAAACATACCAAGGAAATTAAAAAAAAAAAAAAAATCCTAGCCCCAAAATCGTCAGTAATAGTGTGGATCAGTAGATTTTTAGAACTTGGGATTAATTTTTCTGAAGCAGAAATTTAATTGTATATTATTTTACGTTTTGAGTTTAGTCTGTTAGAACAGTATTTGGTCAAACCTTCATGTAAGTTTTACTTACGTATACTTTTATTATAACAGATTAAGGTCTTTAATATCTCTAATATATTACCAGTAGTGTTTTCTTAGCCTGGTTTTATACAAATACAAGAGGTTTCTGCCAATGTCTTCCCTTCAGCCTGAATTCCTAGTCTAATGTCTTTTGAATTTATTAGCCAATTTCAGTCAGATTTTGACAGAGGGCAGTGAGAGAGTGTGTATTCCTGTGGATGTTGTGTATGTCAGGATCAGAGGAGAAAGACCCTTCTACTCCATTAAAAAAAAATAGGGCAGGTTATTCTTTGTCTGTTCTGCTTACCTTAACAGTTCATATAGCAGCTAAGGACATTAATTGGTTTGCCAGTCTGGATGCTTGTTAGTTAAATAGTCAATGTAAATACAGGTCTTGGCCAGCACAAGTGTTTGTAGTTTCTGGCCCTGCTGATAGGCCAAAGATGTGAATAGAAGGATTAGGAGAAGTGTGAACTTGGAACTGTTGGTGGGGTGGATACAAGGGACAGTGTGGGTGTAGATTTTGTGCGATTGACATAGAAAAGAGTTTTGTAGGGGAGGGGAGGGCTAAATTCTATCTTAGGTGTTAAAACACCAGAAGAAACAGCTTTGCTGTTTGCAAAACAACTGTTACAGTTTTTTTTTGTCTGAATTACCAGCAAATTCTAGCTGTTCAGAGAACTCTTATTTTTTTAGTGAGTTATCAGTGAGCAATTATGGGTGATTCTACCATCTTATGGAATGAGCAACTGTGGGGCACAGCTATGCCTTTGAAAGAAAAGTTTAGGGGTTCTATTCCATGTTTGAGATGTACAGTCCTTGAATGTACAGTGTTTGTCATTCAGACCTGGTGAGTTTCTTTGCCTTTGCAGTTCCTGTACCCGGGCTTGTTCCAGTTCCTTGGAGCTGTGCGATAGGAGGGAGTGCTTTGTGGTCATGTGCTGACCATGCAATTTTCATGTTGTCTGAACTGCGTTTTCCTTCAGTGGTAACTGCCTAGGTGTTAATCCTCATGTGGGCACCTGGTGCCATTTGTCACTGTGTCAGTCACTGGTGTGGGCATTTTCTTTTGGCTGCAGGCATGCGACATGAGAATGTGCATATAGACTGTTGCTTGTAGGTAAAAATTAATTACCAGGAGCAACAGTTCTCAGAGGTGCTTTGCCTCCCTATGTATCTCCTTGTATTCTTCTATCCTCCTTTGGATGCTTCTCATGACAGGTTATATTTCCATTATTTGGGAGTGCAGAGGTAGCTGCCATTGGAGACCTCTAAGCTGGAGGGTGCATCATGAGGCAAGGACACATAATAAATAAATCTTACTAAAGATAGTTTAAGGTCTTTGGTGTGAAGTATAACTAAGGTATGAAAGTAAACATGCAGCACCTTTTGAACTCAGTGGTGATTAGCTCTGCCTGTTTCTGGAACTTGTGACAGAATTGCAGTAGAACAGTTGAGTTAAAATTGTACATTAAAAGTATTCTTAGTTAGAATATTTTGCAGCAAGCCGAGTTTAAGTTTGCACAGGGAGGTATGGTTGCATCTTTAAGCACATCTGAGTTTATTTGGGATGGATGCTATTTTGGAGAAGAGTGTTTACTGTTTTTCTTCTTTATTTTTCCAAAAAGTATGTCCTAATATACATAGGATCATGGAAATATATATAGTGTTAGTGGTAGTAGTTGCTGTATATTTTAAGTAACATGCAGATACTTTACCAACAAGAATATAATACTGTTCAAAATATGTTAATATAATTTAATTCACTGTAGTTGATTCAGGAGGAGCAAATTTACCTCGGCAAGCTGAAGTGTTTCCAGATCGAGATCATTTTGGCCGTATTTTCTATAATCAAGCAGTCATGTCCTCACAAGGAATTCCCCAGGTAATTTGCCTTTATCTAAGTATTAAATGTACTAACTAGCTTTTATGCTTGCTGTCATCTCTTTTCAAGGCTTACACCCATGTTTTGTTTATGACAGCACAGTGTTGTGCTAACCCCATGGCCCTGTCTGGGGCTTGGAAGCACTGTAAACACAGTAACTGGCCTCTAGAATTCATTATAGTTTTGAAGAAACTGCTTTCTTTCTTAGTCTTAGTGTTAATGACTTGACCTACCTGCTTCTGTCTGGGAGCAGGAGAGAAATATACTTGAGAACATGATATGTAGGGCCATTTGAGGAAGCACTAGGAAATCTCTTGGAACAGTTTATTATTCTGCATCAGCACTGTTGCCGATGACAACCCCCTTGATGATGGCTATAAATGAGACTTACGTTCCACTAACAGGGGTATGTGTATATTTACAAGTCCATTTCATACACTGATGTGCTTTACGATAAAACTGCCCTAATTAGGTTATTTTCTAATGCATTAATGATGCATACAATTACTGCTAGTCACAGTTCCTGTATTTAGAAGTGGGTTTGTGTCATGGTTCATTCAGGAGTACATAGGGATCAGCTTTTTGATGCAGGTAGTGTGCTAGGGGTGGTGCACTTCTGGATCTGTTACTCATGAAGAATATGAAATGTTTGAGGATTGCTTATGGGCAACCATGGCTTCAGTAAAAGTGGAGGGCAGAGTGTAAGGTCTCAATGAAGTTGAGGAAGGCAGGTAACGGAATAAAGACTCTAAGGGAATTGCCATCAGGAACATGTGAGAGGCTGCCGGGGAGAGTGGAGGAATCCATGGTCTTTGAAGATAAACTCCTCCAAATAAAGTAACACTACAGGAAAGCAAACGACCAGCTAGTTCCTACAGAGTTACTGTCTAGTCAGTCAACTCCCATCTCTTTGTATGGTTTTGTAGCCCTGTCTTATACCTGCCTCATACTTCTTTTTGTAGATAAAAAAATTCAAGCTTACTTAGCTGTTCTTCCTGCACAAAGTGTTCCATACCTTTGATGGTCCTAGTTCATCTTCTTTTCCAGATCTTGCTGTATCTTCTTTGACATGAAGGAGACAGACTGCAGCAGCAGTCCTTTAAAGAAGTCAAAACACAGCAAATTGTGAGGAACTTCCTAGAACTTCAGTTCTGAATACCAGTTCTCAGAACAAGTCTTCTTTCCCTTTGATCCCAAGGGAGAGCAGACAGCTCCCTCATGTTGCACTGAGGCACAGTAAAGTGCATTTGATCCTGCAGAACTCTATTTACCGGGGGAAAGTGCATACAACCTTTCAACAAAAAAATAATAACAGTAATAAAGACTTTGTTTGAAGTCTTCATTCTTTATGGACATTTGCAAGTGGTCAGAGCAAAAAGAAGTTATGATCATAAATCCAGGTTCTCTTTTAAGCCTGCCAGTGATATGTACAATCCTGATAGATTAATCTATGTCTGATTACAATGAGAACTGAGGAATGCAGAACATTAAAAAGTTTGTCAACCTCTGTAGCAAAATCTATTCCAAGTGAGAAATGGGTCACACATACTGTGGAACTTGTGACGACAATATTTCTTTTCAAGAAGAAGTTCTCAACTCCACTTTGAAAGCCTGGAAAAGCTGGTCATTATCCTTGCAGAGGGCTGGGTTACACTTTAATTTGTGGATGCCTGCAGTGTGCTCTGAGGTCCTCCTAAGTTGTGTGTCATGGCTGTTATTTCACCTCACGTTGCCTGAGGCTGTCACACACCCAGAGCCCGTGGCCATGCTATGACACAAACCCCCCCCATAACCCCGCTCTTTGGTGTTCTTTTTCACAAGGAGTACAACCCTTGAGAGACCCCCACCATCCTCACTGTATTCCCCTGCCCTGGGGGCTGGAGGGACACGATTCCAGTCACTTGCACAACAGACTCCTCTGGGGAATTAGACGCGGTCTTCTTTTTGTGGGAAGGATGTAGTAGAAGCCAGTATTTCCTTTTGGGGTGAAGCAAATGCACCAGTCAAGGATACAATATTCCATCTGACTTCTTACATGACAGACATTGGTTTTGCACGGTTTTGGAGGAAACTGCCTTGGTTACCTTGATACCTTTTTGGCACCTTTTGGAAGCAGGTCAGACTTCAAATATTCAACCGTCTTGTTCTCTGCCAAAGAATCCTGAAATCCATTGCCTCCAGAAAAATCCAAAGCTGAAGATTCCAACAACACATTAAATCTCTTTGGGAAGTATGACATAATTTACCTTCCAGTTCCTTTCAACAGTAGAAGTGGAGCAATTGTAGTGATTAGGTAGGTCTCTAGAGAAAAGCAGTGTTTAGTTAGAACAAATATATGTAGGAAAACCAGACAGTTTGTAATCTGGTCATCCTGCAGATTCACTGATAGGTCTAGATTGTGCTTACATTTATACGTGTAAATAAAATCAGTCGTAGTGTTTTTGTGGAACAGCAAGTGTCAAAGGAGATGGCGACAGTGATGTTTTGCTGAATTATATTTTTAGGAGAAGTTCTGAAAAACCTTATTTTTGCTAAAGACTTCAATCATGATCTGCTATGGGAGTAATGATTTTTAGATGTTACGTCAAAGATGAATATGTATACCCGACTTGCAAGGCCAAAATTACTGATGTTAGGCAGAACCTTTCTAGAAATGCCTGACTCTAGAGTCATTCTGGTGTTTCCAGAATATCTTCAAACATATTTAACCTATTTGTAAAGTTTCATAAAAAGTTGAATTTGTTTTTCTTTCAATTACCATACAGTGTTGTATTAGGAATAATTGTATTCATATATAATAAAAACTAAGAGTAGGAAACAATTGCCTTTTAATAAAACATATTTCTGTTTATTATGACAGTGACGAAAGTTCCATTTTCCAGGTATGACACTGATGAAAGTTTTATCTTTCTTTAATATTTATAGAAGACTGGGAAAAATGTTTTACCAAAGTACTTTCTTTATTTAAGGGGTGTAATAAGGATACTTTTTGTTTGGGAGATGTATCTATCACTAGATGTATTTGAAAGAGGTACTATTAACATTTGTGAATCTATTATTGGTCTTGTGCTAACAGATTGTAGCTAGAACCATCTTCCCTGCCTGAGAGCATGCTTCATTAGAAAATGAGATTAGGAAATTCTGTTCTTTCTGTTCTCCTCTCTGGTTAATTCTGAGAGGGAGTCTAGAGGTTGTTAGTTTCCTACCTGATGTTCTATGCTTTGGCCTGCCTGAAGGTCTCTTCACCAGTTCATTAGCTCTTCACAGTTTGGCCCTTAGAAGTGCCTGCTTTTTTTTTTTCCTTTTTTATTTTCTGGTTGCTGATGATAGTTTTAGTATCCCCCTTCGCTTTTACCTCTGACTAATTTATTATACACCCACTACAGCTTAAATTGCATTGTTGTCTAGATGGCTGTGAATCAGAAAGCTGTGATTAGCTTCTCATTAGCTGCTTCCTGAGCTCTCTCACACTCATACTGCATGGATACGATGGGGGATGGATCAGTGGATGTGAAATAGTGTGTATGGGCACTCAGGACCCGTTGATTTTTATTGCACACGTCAATAATTTCCTTTGCAGTAATTAAAATAATTAAGTCAGGAGGTAGGACATTATTTGGGAATTAGATGGGTAGGTTTTATTTTTTCCAGTATATATATATTCCAATTTTTATGATGGAAAAAATAACATCTGAGTTAAAGTTTGAATGTAGGCATGTTTTTCAGCATAAAAAATTACTGTGAAATTAGGAGTAGGAAAAAACCACAAATCTTGGGGAAAAAGATCAAATAAACTTACTTCACCCAAGTTTCTCTCATTTCTAGAGCCTTATGTTATTTTTTCATTTACCAGGAGTTATTTGTTAAATGCACAACAGAAATGCTACAGATTAATCATGTGACTAAATATAGTTCAAGATACTGAAAGCTGCTGAAAAAGCTGTTTGATTTGATGATAGCAAGTCCACGTAGTTCATCTGCTTCTGCTTTAGATATGTGTAATGTGATTTGGATTATGAAACTTTTATTTTTCTTTGGCCTGTTTTCTTCTAGAAGCAAAACATTAAATTAGCGTGTAACAGAGAACATGATGTCACTTTAGAAATATCTTGAAACAAATTTAACATGAAATAACCTTATTTTCTGGGGGGTTTTTAGGGGGTTTGTGTGTGTACGACCGTGATTGTGAAAGAAAGTGTTTGCCTTTTTAATATGAGTATTCCTTTTCTTTTGCTCTACAAGTGTCTTGAAAGGGTCTTTGGAGATACTCCCCTGAAGGAAAAATTAAGTGAGAAACTTCATGTCCGTGACCATATACTGTTACAGTATTCATGATGTCAAATCAGTTTTATAAAAGTATCACCAAGATGTTACAGGTAGAAAATGTTCACTGGGTAGATGTTCATCTCAAAATTAGGCAAAAGGATGAGGCAGAGATTATTCATGTTGACGCCTATAACGAGATACTCAACACACCTTGAAGGGGCAAAGGTAATTAGCTGATCCATTGAAGACCTGAAGTTGCTTGCTAGGAGATGTGAGGAATTTCTTTCAAGGGATGTTAACACCAGTGAAATTATGCCAATAAGCAATAATTGAAGCCCTGACTTAAGAATAAATACCAGGAGGAACTTCTAGGTTTCAGCATCTTACCATACCTCGGTAAAAACGAATTCCATGGTAGAATGTGTGTCTTTTCAAACATATCACATACATAGCTATGGTGGTACTTCATATATTAATTTTCTAGTAGGGTTGCCTTAAAATCGAAGGTCAAAAGACTTGTTTTTTAAAGAAAACTTAAAACATAAAAATGTTTGCTCTTTAAGGCAAAAATAATCTTGCAGTGCTGTCCAATGACTTGCATTAAAATACATAATAATATCTTGTGCCTTTGCTATTTTTAAGGGTTGGAGAATTAATTAACTTGTGCGTTTTGTTTTCCCAATAGATAGCAGTAGTAATGGGATCCTGTACAGCAGGAGGAGCATACGTACCTGCAATGGCTGATGAAAGTATTATTGTTGGCAAACAGGGAACAATATTCCTGGGAGGGCCACCACTGGTAAGGATACAGAAGTTTCTAGTGACACGGCCTCTCTCCCCACCCCCTTCCAAATTGTACTGTAATAATTGTACAGCTTAAACAATTGAGACATTTCTTGGTGAGATATTTCCAGATATTCTGCAGATTAATTTGTGCTTTTAACTGTATCTGAATATTTATATCGTAAATTAAATCTCTTCTGTTTGTTGGAGATGTATGTATAAATTAGACTGTGTTAAGGTGTTTTTATAGTACTGCTTTTAGATTGATGTGCACATTTTAAACTATAAAAATGGTTTCTCTATTCCGGTATGTAGTCTCTAGGTTTGATGTGAAATTTTTAAAAATTACAACCATGTGTATTATATCTCAAAATCAAGATTGAAGAACTTCTGAAGCAGGACTGATTTACAGCAGGAGACAAAGGAGATACACTTTTGATGGAGTTTGTCATAGTTTTCTCTTTTTCTTTCTTAGTAAGGAAATTGTTTCTAAGCAAACTGACCTGAAGAATTCTTGTGAATTAGAACTTGCTTTATTGTGGAACTCACAGTGGAAATTGTGACTGCAAAATACTGCAGCATAAGCCAGTTTGAAAATTACAGTAGCCTGCCACAAAAAAAAGGAATGCTTGAATGTGGTTTGTTGTTTTAGAATCACGGAATCACAGACTAGAATCACTAGGCTGGAAAAGACCTCTGAGATCATCGAGTCCAACCTATGACCTACCACCTCCTCAACTAAATCATGTCACTGAGTGCCACATCCAGTCTGGTTTTGAACATGTCCAGGGACGGTGACTCCGCCACCTCCCTGGGCAGACAATTCCAGTGCCCAGGCACTCTTTCAGTGAAGAATTTTTTCCTGATGTCTAATCTAAACTTCCCCTACAGAAACAACTGCATGTTCTAGTGTAGGCTCAGTTTTATACCAATTCAAATAATAATACAATAATGTCAGTCTTTTGTAGACAAAGGTTATTCTACTTAACACAAGCTTTATGAAAAGAAATGAATTTTCAGTAATAAATGTTACTGGTAGCACTAACAGCTAGAGCATCACTCATCACAACTATTCAAGTCTCAAGGAAACATGACTGGATAAACTTGATTTTTTGAAATAGTCAAATATTTGTCCTATTGTACAAACTGGTCTGAGGCAGCATGATGGCTCTGTTTTGGTTACAGTCCTTTGGGAACTCTTAGGTCTGCTTGCTGTGACAAAGCCAAATGTAAATCAAATGTCTCTCTCAAGTCTCTCCAACCTGAGCATGCCTAAATGGAGAAATTGCATTGTTAATGAAGATAATTGCTCCATTGATTCATCTAGTAACAATGGAGGCGAAGTCTCTTGGAAGCCACTTCCTTCAGCACTTAAGATACTGGGAAAATGTGGCATGTCCCATTAAACTATGGGAAAACAACCACTGGCAGATTTACTTGTCGACAGTTCCTAAGGCATGATTGTGTTACTCTCATTAAAAGTATAAAGGATTCATCCTTTATTGTAATTTAGCTTTTACTTGTATAGATAGATTTGCTCTCATTTCCACAGCACATTTTTGTATTGCATTCTTTTCCTTTACTTCAGACTAAATTTTTCCCCACTGTGTCATCTTATTGATAAAAGTGAATTTGGCATTTTATACCTCTTCCAAAGTCCAGCGTATAGATAGCTTTCAAATTCCTGTGCAGTTAAAAAAAAAAAAAAGTTTTACATTTGTGCAGAGATTCTTTCCTATGGTTGGTAAATGTTATTTACTGCTCCAGAACATCTTAAATAAATTCAGAATTTAACTAGAAAGCAGGGGCATGGGCACACACCTGAAAGTACAAGGGTACTTTGCTGTCTACCCTAATTTTAAAAAGCATTTAGTCTGAAGTAATTTCTTATTTTGGTGGAGGCTTTACCAAGTTGACAAGAAGAACAACATAATCAGGAAAAGCAGATGAAGTAAGGAATAGCAACTATTTAATATAGTGCTTATTTATTTACTGCTCATTAGAATTTGGCTGTTAGGATTTTGTTGCCAGTAATTGTTCCAAATGTCTTTCCTAGGTTTCTGTTCCTTTTGGTCTTGTATTAGTCTTTTTCAACTTGTTTATAGGTAAACAGAGACAAATCCTGCTCAAAATTAGGTAATTTTCTGTAAATTTGTCACTGTAGTTTAGATACTTGGAGTTTCTTGTTGAAAAGTACATAAACACGAATGAAGATACTAGGTGAGAATAGTATTATTTGAGTAACATCTTGTGATTCATACATCTCTTTATTGAAATGAGAAAATTAGTATGATAAAAGAAATGAACTTTGTACATCAGACTGTTAGTAGGTTGGTTACTGTAACTAAGAATAACTACCCTGGTTGCAGCAACACCTGAGCTGTGTAAGTACAAACCTTTTCCAAAGTTTTTCAGTAAGACATCTAATACCCAGTGCTACCCAGGAAGCTGGCTTAGAAGATAAAAAAAGAGACCCAGACTTGTTCTCGGGTAACCATTTAACATCACAATTTTGGTCATTCAGTGTGTCACTGAGATGTAGCACATGAGACTTTTGCCAGGATAGACAGCTGAAATACGGTCACCTGAGCCAGGCCTCAAAGGGAAGACTTAACTAGGCAAGTCAGTGACTGCAAGGATGTTGTGAAGTTAGAAAGTTTTAAAATCTTTCACCATTTTCAGAGGAAGACTTCACAACTATCCTCCGATTTAATTTGTTTCTTAGCAACCTGCAGATGTAATGATCCTTATCTTTGTGCGTATAGATCAAACTTTATTATCACTACCTGTCAGCCTTTCTGTTCTGTAGAGCTTTTTATGTTCTCACTAAAATACTCTACTTCGCTTCTTCTAAGCATCAAAATTACTTCAGACTCCCATAGAAACTGCTATTCCATGCTGCAGCAGTCATTGTAGCTGTTACTGTGTAAGCTCTGTTCCCCAAAATGTCTTTCTTATATGAAGAAAATTGGATTGGATTTTATTGCTTACCTGCCTAAAACAAAACATCCTAAGGAAGTGAAAAAAAAAAAAATCCCTGATGTTACTTATAATTAGTCTTGAGATGTGTTCGATAAAAAAATGTGAGTTGTAGGTACAGTCCACCGTCTAAAATGGAAGTTTTTGTGGCCTCCTATTTTAGAAAGATGAGGAATAATGACTTCATAAACAGATAGTTCTCAAGAGAAGAGGAGAAGTGTCACAGTATTAGTAATATTTAGGGCCATTCTTCTGCACTTCCCCAGCAGAGATGTCTGTATCCTCATCTTTGGCAGTACTGCTTGATAGTTCAGGATGTCATGTAGACCTACAGACTTCCTGTTCCAGGGTCTTCTGATTCTTACTTTCCAAAGGAAAATTTGCTACTTTCTGTTCTTAGAAGTGAAGAAAAGTGTGTTAAAAAGAGGGATAAATTCGTGACCTCAATGTGTATTCATGTACTGGGGACTTTCCTACATATCAGCCTCTTCCGTTGTGGGAAATGCACATTTTAGCTAAAGTTTGTGTTCATTTCTTGTAATAATTTCTAGCTGAAGTAGCTTGAACAGGGATTTCTTTGAAACTGCCCACCTATCTTTTCAAGGTTCTTATTGCAGTCTGAATTTAATGAACTTTAAGAGGACTACAACTATTAACTTCTAGTAGCTTTCAACATTACTTGTAACTACAGTTTGTAGAATGCTCTGAAATACAGGAAGTTCTGTTTAGTTGTAAGAAAACTGCAAGGGTGGTCATGCAAAACCAAGTTGTCCAGAGAGTTTGTGGAGTCTCCATCCTTGATGTATTCAAAACTCATGGTCATTATATGGTCATTAGCAGCCTCCTGTAGTTGACCCTGCTTTTAGCAGAGGAGTTAAACTTTGCAATGTGACAGGGTGGCAGACAGAATCCACAGCTCTGATTCTGTGCTTTGGAGAAGGAAAGCTTCACCTCTGTGGAAAAATAAAAAAGACATTTTTGTAAAATATTTTGAAATAAGTCTCCAGAAATTATTGCTCTGTTCAGATTTGTCCCAAGTTCTGCAGTAGTTAGCAGTGTGTTATAGCTGGCCACAGAAAGAGAGATGTATGCAATTATTTCATAGAATCAGAGAAAAAAAATCATATAATCAAATGCTAGAATCACATATGTTAGAATACACCTTAAAGATCACTGAGTCTGGCCGTTAACCTAACACTGCCAAATTCACCACTCAACCACACCCCATAAGTACCACATCTATGTGTATTTAAATACCTCCAGGGATAGTGACTCAACCGCTACCCTTCCTAATTTCTCTTAGAAGTATGTTCTTCTGTTCGTTGTTTAATGAAGACTCAAGTTAATTATGTCTCTGATAGAAATTTGCCATTAATCAGCAGGCCACACCTTCATATTGCGTGGGTAATTCAAATTTCAAAGCAATATTGCTGATATTGAAGAAATACCTATACTTAATTTTGCTAACTTGACAGTTTGGAAGTGAGTGTGTGTGTGTGTGTGTGTGTGTGTATGTGTGTATATATATATATATATATGTATATAATTAGTGTGCTTCATTTTTAGACATGAAACTTGGAAACTGAAATCTGTTTTGGAAATAATGGTAGTTTTCCCTTCCCTTGTCCCATACTCCACCTCTGTACTCTCTGTGAGTGTTGAATAATGGTTTCACCCACTTTCAAGGAGCCCTTTTCAAAGCACTTACTGTAGAGTGGAAATGCATCAAGAAGTCTTTTGGGTTTTTTTTTAACCATGCAGTAAATGATACTGGTTTTGTCTAAGAAAGAGGCTATCCACTCTCGAGTTACCCTTTCAGGTCTAAGATTACATACATCCAGAATTTAGATTGCTTACTTTTATTAAGACATCATCCTTGATCTGAACAGTTATATGCCACTGCTATGTTCTTTTAGTTATTATTGCTAAATTAATTGTGTGTTAACTGGAAGGTTTAGAAAATGAAAACTGCTAATGGTTGTTCTGTGGTTAATATTTAAATGAGTGAGTTCAAATTCACAGAAGAGTTTGTGTAGAGAAAGCAAAATTGGAGAATGCTGAGTTTCAACTGGGGTTTTGTTTGCTTGAAACAATGTGTGGAAATACCACATTTGAAATTTCTTGTTAAATGCTACGAAAAAGTTTGTGAAAATGCATGTTTATGAGTCTAAAGGGCGTGTAAGTATATTCGCACCAATAACGGACACAGCAGTAAGGAGAATCTATCAATAAAAGCTACATATTAATGCTAGAATAAGGATACAAAGTCAAAGAAAGTAGGTAATTTTGACAAGACTCTGCTTCGTCACATTTTAATGCTCTAAGAGAGAGTAACTAGGGAAATATGATTAATGAAGAAGCATTTTGCAAAGATCTCTTTTATTGCTGTAGCTAAGCTAGTATAAATATTATTGCAAGACAAGTGTCAACTGTGAAGCTCATTTTCCTTTTCTTGTGGCAGGTTAAAGCAGCAACAGGTGAACAGGTATCAGCAGAAGATCTTGGAGGGGCAGATCTTCACTGCAGGTTTAAAAAATTCTTTCCCAGAGTTAAATTCTTCCATATTTTAGACTGCCTTGCCTTCCCTTCCCTTTCTTGTCCTTTCTTGTCTTCCCTCCCCTCTGTTCCCCTCTCCTTCTTCCCCTCGCCCTTTTCCTTTTCCCTTCTTTTCCTTTTTTTCTTCTCTTCTCTTTTAGTTTATTTCATTTTACTTTATTTTGGTTTTAGATCTTTTTTGGGCTGTGTTTAGATTTTGAAAATTAAGACTGTCTGTGTCATTATCTGGTGCTTTTATTGTTAGAGTAGCACAATTACCTTGTGTGCCGCTAGTTAGGCTTGTTTCCTTCATTTCCTACTTTACAATACTTACGTGTCTGTTATACTGCAGCATCGTGCATAATGTGGAGGGCTTTATTTCTGAGTATTAATAGAATAATACATCTTGAGAAAGAGAATACCTTTTGCAGATGGAATCTTTCTTACTGCCACGTAGAACTTACTACAAGCAAGATCAATATAGCTTGTGCTTTTTGTAAGCGAATACTTGTTATTAAAAAAAAAAAATCCACGCACTTTTGGGTTCTTAATAATAAACAAAATTAGTTATTACTGCATGGTGTGTTATGTATTGCTGTACAATAAATGCTTATTTGTCACTTCAATTTACTGAAGTGAATAAAGAATTATTTTGAAGGGCAGTTCATACCATTTTTGTAAACATGTTTTTCTTTATAATTTTAAATGAATTTTTGTTACATTTGAACAATGGTTGTTATATTTTATATTGTCAGTTAGATTTTTTATTTCCTGGAGTTGCTATTTTATTTCATGTCTGATAAGTTGAATGAACTATCTTGAAGCAAATATCAGGCATGTGGGTTTTTTTAAAAGTAATTCCATAATAAAACACAGAGAGCTGTGTTGTTGCATCTATATTTTCAAAATCTTAGAAGCTTTAAAATTCCAAGCTTTCAATGCCAGATTTATGGGGACCTTTTCCTAAGTATTCATATTGCTATTGTTATTTATATGCAGAAAATCTGGTGTAACAGATCATTATGCCCTGGATGACAACCATGCACTTCACCTAGCAAGGAAAGTTGTAAGAAGTTTAAATCTCCAGAAGAAAGTAGATGTAAGTGTATAGAGTCTGAAAACACCGCATTGGTGAAATTAGGAATGCTTTTCTTAGCCTGATTTGTATAACACATATTTTGTCTATGACTTCAGACAAATTGCAAACGGAAGTTACAGTTCTTGTCCTTAAAGATTTATCCAATGTTTTGGTTCTGCTATTACATTCCTGCTGAATCCCCGATGAAGCTACTGGGCTTAAATGCAAGAGTGAAGCAACTAGCAGAGTACTTCAGAGTCACAGAACTGCACTTTCAGATCAATTGAGTCTTGCAAGATGTTTAATTTAATTTTAAACCCACATTATCATTTCCATGGACTTAAAATTAGATACCTGTAAAGCATCTTTTTGAATAGACATTTTCTGTGATTATTAATGAGAAGTGTAAAACTAAGGGGATAGACCTAAATCATGTGAGTGTATTGTATTGATTTAAAAATCCCTTGTAGTAAATGGGATGGCTAGCATACGGGGTTGGAACTGCCTTATTTTGCTTTAGTAGGAGATATGAGAGGGTGAATGGATAGCTAAAGGAAGGCAAGATGTTGTATTCACTTGTGTGACAGAAATCTTCACCAGTTTTTCAGAATGCTGCCTGCCTTAAAGGGCACAGGGGAGAGTAAGCAAATAGGAGGACATGCCTAATTTTTTTACAACATGGAAGAAGTGTAACACATGTGGAGGTATATTCAGGAGTAGAAAAAAGGTAGCAGTAAGTGAGGAACTGTTATCAACCTTCAGTTTAGGAAACTTGATCTTTATGCGAAAAGACAAGCCAGTACAGGCATTTGGATGTTGTTGGGGAAGAACAGTCCGTGCTCAAAGAAGTTGACAAATGAATTGTTTGGATTTTTAAGTCATAATGTGAACTGATGGTTCTTTTGTTGAATAAATTGTTTTATTAAATTGCTATAGGTGACTATAGAACCATCAGAAGAGCCTTTATTTCCAGCTGATGAAATATATGGAATAGTTGGCGACCAGCTAAAGAGAAATTTTGATGTCAAAGAGGTAAGAGCATTAACGCAAGATCCACATGCCCATACATACTTGCACCCATTTTTTTGCAGGAAATCACTCTTTATATTGTCATAGTTGATAATATGTGATTTGGGTACATCTTTATATTTTTGTCCAGCAGATCCATTGTGATGGCAGTGACCTGTTGAAAATATAATACTTTTTGGTTACATTTTTAAGAAGTATGAGCAAGGATGAGAGATTGGTAACATTCTGGAAAAGCTGACAGAAATGGGAGCTCCTCATTGGCAAAGTATTCTCTGGACTTGCCCAGGGATATGATGGCTTTCTTTTTCTGTTAATCCTGTAAGAGATCAATTATATAAAGGTTTATGGAGTACAAGCACACCAAACAATTGAGTGTTCTCCCAACTGCATACAGAGACTATTGTACTCTGCTGCAGGTCTAGTGTAATTATCTGTCTAGGAATCTTCATCTGAGCCCACATCCTTTCTCATATTTTGCATAGATGCCTCATTGAGAGCCTTTTTCACTACTAACCAAGTATGTATTTTAGGTATAGTCTTAGTGTGTACCTTTTTTGAAATAGTCGGCAGAAATTACTGGGATTTGCTTTGCATTAAGGGAAAAAGTGATGAACAATTTCATTAAATCTCATACTACACTCTCAAAAGCTGGAATAGTTGGAATACGTTCTTTTAAAGTTGAAATTAATATCTTCTGGAAGATTTCTTGCTAGCAGTGGATCTGTATTTATAAAAAACGGCTCCTTTGCATCACAGAGAAACCTCAAATCAGATCTTCCTTGTTTTTGTATGTCGCAAACTCAAGCAAGCCTGAAAATAATCATATCTCTAAGAAAATGACTCATGACTGTAAGTTTTTTGCTTTACAAATGAGAGGCTATTGATTAATGTTTAATGTAACCAGAGGTTTTTCTTTGAAATTCAACTAATCAGGAAAACTTTGTTCCGGTGTAATTTAACTAATGGGTTAGAATATTCTTAATCTTGAAAATCCATTTTTAACAAGCATGTAGATAAATCACACTTAAAAATCTAAATTGGATTTGCCTGCCATCCAAACTGTTCATATCGTGGACTGCTTGATGTTCTATAAATTGAAAGATTTAATTTTAAATTATATCTTATCATGGTTTTTCTTCCTAAACAAATTTAAAACTATTAAGGATTAGGAATTTAATGTTATTTTTCCATTTTTTCTTAAGGTCATTGCTAGAATTGTAGATGGAAGTAGATTTGATGAATTCAAAGCCTTGTATGGGGATACTTTAGTTACAGGTATGTAGAAATATATTATAATTATTCTGTATACATTCCCGCTGGTTTTATAGGTGGGTTTATTCTGTTTGGCTCACCCATTGATATTTTTAATAATGTTTGTCTTCAGAAGAATAACAGTTTCTGTTACCAGGAGAAAGTGTTATCTTTATATGCTATGGAAAATTAAATATATGTGGAAATTTACAAATTAATCTTTCTCCTTTAGGATTTGCAAGAATTTTTGGTTACCCAGTAGGAATTATTGGAAACAATGGAGTTCTTTTCTCAGAGTCAGCAAAGAAGGTAAATACATAGATTATTAGCTTCTTTGCCATTGAGAAACAAAAATTCTGGTGGGCAGCTTGCTCTTGAAATAAGGAACTTCCCTAAATATTGAAAGAGAACTGGCTCCACATTTTTCATGTCAAAGTGAAACAGGTTAATAAGCTGTGAAAAACAATGGGCCATATTTTAGAAACAGTGTTTGCTAAATTTTTCTGATGTGAAGTAGGTAGGCCAGTAGAAGAAGATAGGCCAGTAGAAGAAGAGCATTTGAATTTATGTGAATATAGCACAGTTGAAATAGCATTTCCTGAAACTTACAGCTATAACAAGACTAGTCCATGCTGATTGCATCAAATACCCTATTGGGTATTCCTAACCCCTAAACTATGAAGTACTATAGAAAATCACATCACTGTTTTTGTAATAACTGGAAAATTTCAAACCGGGATTCCAGTATTCAGTTCCTTGGTGTGCCAAAGTTTTAATTTTCATACTTTGCTGCAGCATCTCCTGGCTTTGAATAATGAGTGAAAACATACGCAGTCTTGTAAAATCTATGTGTTAAAATTCCTGTTTTGTGAATGAAAGACCATCTGTGAAGGAATATTGTGATTGTACTACAGTTAACAGTGCTTTGCAGTTTGGACTTTGGGGATTGATGGATGAGAAAGAGTATCTGGGTATGGCAGAGTGTTTACCTTGGTCTGTGTTGTTTGCTTTAGTTCTTTATTTTTTCAAGGAACAACTATCAGTTGAATTTTTTGTAATAGCAAATGTATATGCTAGTTTTGTTCTCACATACAAGGCTTCTCAAACTAATGGTGAGGAAATCAGTATTGAGAATCTATAGAAAAAAGGAAGCATTGATGAGAGATGTGGAGAAAGGAAGTAATTTTACTGGATTTATTGCTGTTATAAGATAATACACAAAACTGAGTTTCATGTGCTGAAGTAATACTTCCAACCTGGAGCACTGCAGTAAAAACCATTTTTTTCATTTAACATTAGTTTTGACAGTTATTTCCAAGTAGAAAATAACTCTTACAGTATTTCTAATACTTGCGGTATTTTTCTAACAATTTAGTGCTGCACCTTTTTTTCCTAACAATGAAAAAAAAGTAAGGAATCTTCATTTACTGACCTTTACTCGCGTATCAGTACTGTAAAAGGAGATGGTCAAGTTTCAGCTCCTTCACTTCTAGAGAAACCTTTGTCCATGATGTTACTTCTATAAGCAACATGCTCTAGCAGTACTCCTTATTTTTTCCTTTGCATTTTTATGAGTTGTTGCACATTTTTCGCATGATCACCACTATTCTATACACATGCTTCTCTGAAAGAGATAATACTCTATTATTTTTCTCTCTTCTTTATTTTTATAAGGTCTGCAGGTTTTTTATAGTGAAGAGATTAGATGTTTTCTCAGTTGCTGTGCTACATAATCTTGTTTTGTTTTGTTTACCAGCAAGTGTATAAATAACCTGAGAAACTGTATTGATTTAGATTATTTCTAGTTGAAACATAAGATTGGAATCTACTATTCGTAACTTTGCAAGGATATTGGTCTATTGCTAGAAAATAGAGAGAGGGCATGTGCCTTCAGAAAAAGGAGAAAATGTTAGAGCAGTTGGCAGAGTCATGAGCAAATAATGTGTGTGGGCCTTTCCCAGTTTCAGAGAATATTTTTATTTTGTTCAGAAAATGGGGAGATACGCTTTTCTGACTGACTATCTTAATTTCTGTGACACAGTCTTACCAAACTCAGTGTCAGATGCCACACTGTGAAGCTGTCTGTGGTTTAACTGCATATTGGCTGAGTCATAGCAGTTGAGTTTTTCAGTATCAGTAGTAATGCTTTTTAAGACATTATTTCTGCTTTACCCATGGGCTCACACATTTTTGGAGATCTCTTACTTCCACTAGAGTGAATACATGTTTTGCAGTTGATTTTGGATGAAAGAGAATAGTGTAGTATTTCTGATGCAAATACCCTGATGAACTTCAGTGGAAGGACTTACCACAGCCTTCGGAATGCTGGTAGTAGTTGCTTCCCTTGTCCAACTTTTAATGGCTTACTCTTTCCTTTTTTTGTTTTCTTTCCTCTCCACAGGGTACACATTTTATCCAGTTGTGTTGCCAGAGAAATATTCCCATTGTGTTTTTGCAGAATATTACAGGTGAATAAGATCAATATTTTGAGGTTTCATATGTTGTACACTTCGCTGTTAACTGTTGAGGCTGTGTTCTAGACAGCCTGTTCTTGTGTGCTTTGCAGTACCTGCATCTCCAAGCTGTTTGGAAATCAGCGTGTCAGCAGCTGGTGAAGGCCTTGCCTTATGTTTGCTCTTCAGTTCTTTCTGCGTGTGCTGTGAAGCACATAGTATGACATGTGGCACAGCGTAATAACGTAACGCTGGTGAGCCTTTTGTTCGTGTTGTATTTCTCTAGGTTTCATGGTTGGTAGAGAATACGAGGCTGGAGGGATAGCAAAAGATGGTGCCAAGATGGTGACTGCTGTGGCTTGTGCCAGTGTACCTAAGATAACTGTCATTATCGGTGGTTCTTATGGAGCTGGGAACTATGGGATGTGTGGAAGAGCATATAGGTAAGTGTTGCTTCAAATTATGACAGCAGATAGGAGTAATTTAAGAGACCATAACCTTGAATTAAGATTCTGAAAAACCATCTGAACTCTTGCAGAAGTTGTGCTGCTTGGAAAATAAAACAATTGTCAGTGAATATGTTTGTAAGTAAATAGCGGCCTGAAATTTGTAGAGACTGACCAGCTCATGATTCACCTTGAATTAGGTGACAGAGGAGACATAGGAGGTTCTAACATATAAACATGTTCACATCCTTTTCTCCCGTTTTGGTTCTTGGAGGAAAAATTGTAAAGTCCTAAACAATCACTAGCAGTATAGGCTAGTCCTTTTTTCTGCATTCATAGGAAGAGTGTATCAACTTGTGAAAAAAATCCTTATTCACTCCAATGAGCTTATTTTTATTAGTAAGGTTTGTAGAACCCCTAAAGATTTAGGGGTTTTTGACCCTTTGGACATGTTTAAAGTGATTATAATTTCATTTTTTAAGGTTTCTGATACTATTGAAATTTGGGATGTTTAGGAGAAAAATCCCTGGGAGTTGGGGATGTGAGCTGAAGAGCCTTGAGAAAGAGAAATTTATAAGGTGCTTGAATAATGGAAATGAACAGAATTTTTGCATTTTCAAACATAATGCTGCAAGCATTGAAGTATGTTAATGTACCTTTTTTAAAAAACTGTATTTTAATACTGTCATGCATAAAAACGAGCTCTTAGCTGAAGGAGAATTAGTTATTCACTAGGATATATGGCAGTGTCTCACCTTAATGTTTCATACCTGTTTTTTCAGTCCAAGATTTCTATATATGTGGCCAAATGCTCGCATATCTGTGATGGGAGGGGAACAAGCTGCAACTGTTCTAGCAACAATAGCTAAGGACCAAAAAGCAAGGGAGGGAAAACAGGTACATCTTTCTTCTTTCACTTGTAGTAAAGTCGTTGTCATTTACTCTTTCACTGGAGTTGGTCACTTTGTGAGCTAGAAAGTGGTGCTGGAGAGAGAAACTTCCATGAACTGTCCCAATGCCACTTTGTGCATTGATAAACATGAAGCATTTGTGAAATGTTATTGAAATTCTTTGAAATGTGAAGATCATTAATGACATTTCTTATCTTTGCTTAAAAAGGAGTATTTCACATATCATCATATTTTTGTGCTTTGTGCACCAAGTTATTAGTTCTGCCCAAAGTGATCAACTAGGAATTCTCCTTTGGTAGTACGAAGGGGAGTGTATCAGGATAAAGTGTCTTTCCAATTATTATGATGATGGCAGTTTTATAGAAAGTTGATCTTCAAATGATTTAGCGACTGAGAATTACAAAGCTTGTAACAGCAGAATTCTGTAAAGGTTTGAAGAAGTTTTTGCTAATGTCAACATTTTAATTGAAAATGAATGGTATTTTGTTTAATAATATATTCTATCAATAGCAATATAAAATAATAAAAGATTTATTACTTATATTTTATATTCTATTA
>WBMZ01009470.1:0-46405 GCA_013400975.1 Atrichornis clamosus | reverse complement strand
TCACTACAAAGGCATAATGGATAAATACATCTAACACCTCTTTGGATGAAACTTTCCTTGTGGCTTACGAGTTTTTTGACAGGTATACCTTAGAAAAGGAGGACAAATACTCCCCTGGGTATGTGTTCTGCACCAGGGGATTTGGGGTGGATAGGGTGGTGAATGGTCAGGAGAAAGGTGGTCCATAGGTTCAGTTCTTTCTGTAACTCAGTAAGAAGACTCAACAGCACAAATGGCTTGATGACTGCTTAATAGAACAGAATAAGAAGATAAATGTAGGTAGTAAATCTTGGATCCTTTCAGATGCTGGGCATTCTGTGTAGCACTTAGTGGAGTCCAGATGGATTTTTCCACAGTGCACAGTGCAGAGCAGATCCTGTCTGTGGAGAGAAGCTCTTCCTCTTTTGGATCTTTGATCTATTATGTAATTCCCTCACAGGAAAACAAGTCTTTCTAAAGTATATTTTTCAGTGTCTTGGCCCATTGCTGTACTTCGAAGATATGATGACTCAGTATGTAGTGGAGTCTGTGAGATCAAGTATCCATGAAAAGTTCTATAGAATCTTGCAAGATAATGTTGGTCAGTGATATGCGCATGGGAAATGCAGTGCAGAGATGTGTTTGGGCTAATTAAAAAACAGAGAGGCATATGACTGGGTTGAGAACTCTCTGTGGGCAGATAGAATTACTTCTGTCCTCAGGTTTACCATTGCTGTTTAGCTAAGGAAGAAGGAGGGGATATTCTTGATATCCTCTTGTTTTTAGTTCATCTTTTGTACCTGCTTTTGTTAGTATTTGACTTTATCTACTCTCAGATACATTTAATTGATTAGGTATTCTGATTTTTCTTCTAGCCTTGTTATCTTCTTAATACTAATGTATGGGGGGTTTTTTTGGTCTTATTTAAAAATGAGCCCTTCTTTGTTCAGGTGGTTTTTTATGTTTTGACATACTGTCGAGTGGAGAGAGCTGGCTTGTGTATATCCAATTCCAGTAAAAATTGGGTGTTTTGTTTCATATACTTAAAGTTCCAGGTGTGTATCTGGCTTTTTTAAAGCATATTTCTTACAAAAGAAAGGTGTGGGGATTTTCCTTTTTTTTTTTTTTTTTCCCTGTGTTCTGTTTCCTTACATGAAGATATTCATGGGTTTTTGTAGTGTGAAAGATTGTCATTTCAAAAATGAAGCACAAGGGGGAGCTAGTAATTCATTGTGCATGCATCCTTATTTTCCTGCTATTTGACTCATTTATTTATGTTACTCTTCCAATAACATCACAAGGTTCATCTGAACTGATGTCTGTGCAGGGTGTGTGTGTCCCAAAATAACCGATGTGTTTTGTTTTCTGGTTATTGATCTACAAGTCTGCAGCATCTGAAGTGATTACTGGAGTACTTAAATTTTAGCACTGCTTGCCATAGCACGTAATTCATTTGACTCAGCTAAAATTCAGATGAAAGTGGCTCTAATTTTATTTACCATTTCATGTATTGAAGGCATCTTAAAATAGGTCAAGGAATGTTAGTGTAAAAAATCTAGTTTACCTTGAAGACTTAACTCTTTAAAAGACCATTCATATTAGATGTGAACTCCCATTGCTGGCATTGCTCTTAATGAACTCACCATCATGAATGGAAGATTGAGGAAGTTTTCAGAGTTTCCCTGAGAAATCCTTAGCCAGTGAAAAATCATGCTAAAGAATAGTCAGTGCCAGTTGATTTCCCTTAGATTAAAAAATATTTGTTATACATTACTGATCATGCAAATTTTCTTTCAAAAATAGTGTCAAATTGTTAGCTCTTGTAACTAAAACCATTGGACAAAGCTTTTGTTTACACTCTCTTTCCAATCTTCTTGCAGCTAATATCAAACAGCACTGTTCTTGTAACTCCATTCTCCTAAGGTTCAAGGAAAGTAAGAGAACATCTTTGGTCATATGTCTTGCTGCACATAGTTGTCAAATGTGTAGTTTTTTTCTGCTTAACATGTAAGTTTTTTTGTTTGCTTGCATCCCTTCTTTATAGAAGACTGTTATTACCACAACGAAAATACCCCTGCTTGCTTACCTTCAGTAAAATTTAACAGAAGCATATTCTTTACTTAGTTAATTTGTCAGCCAACCTTACTGTCTTGAGTCTGCCTCTGAATATGCTCTGTGTTTCTGGTTGAAGTTACAGATTTGTATTTTGGTATTAAAGAATAGTCCTTGTTCTAAATGCATGGAACATCAGTTAGCTCTGTAGCTAGACTTTAAAATGTACGTTGATAGTAATCGCGACAGCAGGGTGTGATCCTCTTCTCTTTTACAGTGTAAGCAGGGTCTGAGAATCAGAGATTAAGATGTAAAAGTAATTGTTGTTGATATGCAAGGTAGACGGTTGGGAATGGCTGACTTCAGACCTGTTTCACTGGGTCTGTAGATATAAATACATGTGTGTAGAAGCAGGCCTTTTATCCACAAAGAGTAGAGGTGGATGGAGCTACATCCAGCTGATGTCTGATCAGTAGTGGTATTCCTCAGGGCTCAGTGTTGGGGCCAGGCATCTTTAATATCTTTGTCAATGATCTGGATGACAGGTTCTGACTGTTCCCTCAGCCAGTTCTCAGGTGACCCTTAGTTTGGTGGGAGTGTTGATCTGCTGGAGGGCAGAAAGTCTCTACAGAGGAGTCTGTACAGGCAGCTGGATTGATGGGCTGAGGTCAATCGTATGAGGTTCAACAAGATCAAGTGCCAGGTCTTGCACTTGGGTCACAACAACCCCCTGCAGCGCTACAGACTTGGGGAAGAAAGCTGCCGAGTGGAGAAGGATTTGGGGATGCTGGTTGACAGTGGGTGAACATGAATGTGGCCAGGTGGCCAAGAAGGGCAAGAGCATCTTGGCTCGGGTTAGCAATAGTGGGGCCAGTGATTGTCCCCCTGTACTCAGCACTAGTGAGGCCACACGTCAAATCCTGTGTGCAGTTTTGGACCCCTCACTGCAAGAACAACTGCTGGAGTTCAGAGAAAGGCAGCGGAGCTGGTAAAGGGTCTGGAGCACAAGTCTTACAAGGAGTGACTGAGGAAGCTGTGGACGTTTAGCCTGGAGAAAAGGAGGTTTGGCAGGACCTTACCTTTCTCTGCAACTACCTGAAAGGAGGTTACAGAGATGCTTCAATCTCTTCTCCCAAGGAAGAAGCACCAGGACAAGAGGAAATGGCCTCAAGTTGTGCCAGGGGAGGTTTATATGGGATATTAGGAAAAATTTCTTCAATGAAAAGGTTGTTCAGGCATTGGAATAGGCTGTCCAGGGAAGTAGTGGACTCACCATTCCTACTGTTCAAAAAACATGTAGGTGTGGTGTTTAGGAACATGGTTTAGAGGTGGGTTTGGCAGTGTTGTCTTAACTGTTGGATTCATTATCTTTTGGTCCAACCTAAACAATTCTGTGATGTCTGTCAGAACATGATTTCTCATTCCTATTTCTCTGGGCCTAGACAGTTTGAAATCTGGTGTCTCTGAAATACTAAGGTTCATAAATCATGTTGAACAGAGAATCAAAATCAGGTGTTTATGGAAGCATATTACTTCTTTAGGAAGCTTGAATTTGAGTTTAGAATTGGAAAAAAAATGCATACAGTGACAGCTTAATAAATAATATTAAATACATATTGTGACAAAGTGGCCTTGAAACATGTAAAACTGATTAAGAATTCCAACACGTAGCAGCATATTTACTCATCATTTATAAATGATCAGTAAATTCTTACAAATATTCTTTTTAACTTTGAAGACCGTAAGCTCAAACTTAGACAGAGGTCTTGACACATCTACGTCCACAGGAGTTATCCCTTGCATAAAGGGAACTGTGCTTGTAATTCTCTAAGACTGGAGTCTTTGACAGCACTCACCACAAGCACATGGTGATTGGCATTCAGGAGCTTTGGGACTGCAAGTACAATCATCATTTCATTATCTGGCCTAATTGAGGAATGGGTACTCCTAGTGTACCAAAGTACAAACATAAATACCAAGGAATCTGTCACAGAAACACCCAGAGCATGGTGACATACTGTCCGTATCTGGCAGAGAACATCAGCGGCTGGAGTTCATTAACTCCTTGGATCTTTCTGCTTTATGCTTTTTTATGCTGGATTCAGGGAGGAGTTATTTTCCTGTGTATAAACTGCTAGATTTTTCTAAATTTATGTGGTGATATACCTGACAGGATCAACAGGTATGACATTAAGACAGCTGCCTTTTTCATCCTGAATTCAGTAGGTCTAAATCAGATGGAAGCTGCTGTACTGCTGTTGGAAGCAGTGATGCTGACAGTTAACAGCAAAGTTAAGAGTCTGACTAACTAGGAGATGCCTGCAATGTAGTAATTGTTAAAAATAGTAACAATAATGGGAAAAGTTGATTTTTTTTCTTAATAATTGAGTGGTAATGAAATGGGAAGGAATACTTTGAATCATAGTTAAGAAGATTACAGCCTAGGTGATGTTACTGGTTTTTCAAAGTGTAACTTCTTTAAAACTGTGACTTTTAGCAGAATTATAACATAAACTAGTTTGTGCGTAGTTTTGCCCTCTAAATAGATAACATACTGTTGACATAATAGTGTTAACCAGATTATTTCTGTAGCTGCCTTTAATGCCTTAAAATCTGATCAGTGTTTAATTTCAGTATTTGCTTTTCTCAAACCTCACACCTAATAGAACTATAGAGTTTTTGTTAAAGATTGATCTTTGGTGTTTTTTTTCCCTCTTTGCAGGTGTTTGTGGAAACACTAGACAAATGTTTTGAAAATGTCTGTGAACTGGATTTAATTTTCCATGTAGACAAGGTACTGTGATGACGTCCTGCAACATTTTCATCAACTTTGGTTCACCTGATACTTGGTTTTAAACTCTGCATTGCTTTCCAGAGAAGGGTAACAAAGCTGGTGAACAGTCTAGAGAGTGAGTCTTATGAGGAGTGGCTGAGGAATCTGGGGTTGTTTAGCATGGAAGAAAAGAGGCTCAGGGGGAACCTCATTGCTCTCTACAACTGCCTGAAAGGAGGTTGTAGCAAGATGGGGGCTAGTCTCTTCTCCCAAGTAACCAGTGGCAGGACAAGAGGAAGTGGCCTCAGGCTGCACCAGGTGAGGTTCAGGCTGGACATCAGGAAGAATTTCTTCATGAAAAGGGTTGTCAGGCAATGGAGCGGACTGCTTGGGGAGGTAGTGGAGACGCCATACCCAGAACTGTTCAAGAAACAACTGGACGTGGCGCTTAGTGCTGTGGTTTAATTGGTGTGGTGTTTGTTTAAAGGTTGGACTTGATGTTTTTGGAGGTCTTTTCCCACTTTAATGTTTTATGATTCTGTTACTTAATTGTCAGTGAAATCTAGACTTTCTGTTAAAATAGTACTTTTATGACGTGAAAGCTGCAGTGGAACATACCTTTCTGAGGATCAACGAAATAATATTAGTGATTTGCATAGTAATACTGCATGTATAATTATAAAATCAGAGACATCTGAATATTCTTACAGTAGAATTATCTTCAAGAAATAATCTGTTCTAGTTTGTTTGTAGTTAGTTAAAACTGAAGTTGTTACAGTGTTTTCCAGTTAGAGTTGGCAGTTGTCTTTCATAATCATATGCTATGATTATGTAAGTTAAATGCTCTGTGCATCTTTCTGTTCTAAATCTCAAAGAGACACTGTCTTTTTTCAAACATTTAGAAACAATCTTGTTTGAATATTCCCAGCTATAAGGAACAAGTGTATTATTTCTTAGTCTAGTTTGGAAAATGCTATTACTATAGTAACCTTTCTTTTATAAAGACTTTGACATTTCTTGGTGTGATGTCTAAAATGCTGAGATTTGAATATACAGAATTTATTTCTTTAGTTGCATTTTGTTCCTGCTATTGCTTTCTGTGCAGTCATCTTTCCCCATCTGTGAACTTCTCTGCATCAACAGCAAAATATGTCAATGGAAAGTAAGATAGAAAAAGTAGACTAAAATTAATACCGAGGTAGGTATCTAAAATAACCATTTCAAACTGACTCTTTCAAAATCAGGAAGTTCTTTTGGAAGAAACACTTGTACCTTGTTCAGACAGTGAGATGCAGATTACCTTGAGTAAGTGTTCGAACTGATACCTTGCTCATGAAAAGTCATTAGGATTTCTAGTCTGACTAGAACATGTTGGATATTTCCCAAATGACCAATTGAAGTGCTGAAGAGCTTATGAGTCATTTATATATTGGCTTCTGAGTTTAAAGAACAAAAGTACTGCAATCATTTTGTGGGAAGGAGTTCGATCTTTAGCTGAAGAATGCTTTGGCTGATATGTACTTCAAGCGGTTGCTCTGTATCGTGTTTCATTAAGGAATATTCCTTAATATAAGTAACCCTTTACACTTTATAGGCAAAATATTTCTAATAAAATGTAGAGAACTTAGATGCTTCAAAATGTTAAATTTCCTGAAGAATACTTTACTTTGTGTTGCATATGAGATGATATTTCTTCTTGAAAATTATGTATCAAATGGAAGCTAGAATTTAAATGTTTCATTTGATTTACTAAAAATCTGTCTGAGAATCCCATTAAATGTTCAGACTAGAATTTTCAAACTCTGAGAAAAATGTGAACCTGAAATCCTATTTAGATATTTTAGTAAAAGTAATCCATTTTCATGATAAAATATTAGTGAAAACTTGAGTTAAAAAATCTTTGAACATAGTATTAACCAGTGCAGTGATTTTTAACTTGAGCATAAATCAACAAAAGAATACGATATAGAGATGTGAACTTCTGTAATAATGCAAGGCTGTTACAAGCTGTTCAGTTGCATTAGTTGTGCAGCTGTGACTAATCTGATGTTATCTCCATTCTTCCTTTTTTTGGTTTCTCCAGTTTAAGTTCGTCAGTATTCTTGTAGGTCTGAGAACAAAACAGGAAGATGTATCTGTGGAGACTGAAATTGCAGTGTTAAATTCTCTTTAAACTGCTGATGAAGTCATCTTGTCAAGAAGCAAAATGCATTGAGCCTTCAGAGCTAATGCATAAACTTTCTCTTGTCAGATATTTGTGGCCTGGCTTGTTAATATATTTCAAGTGTGCTAAAGGGAGAAACAGCAACTGCTCCTGTTTGATCTAGGCAGAGACTTAGTTATAATGGGTACTTTTACGTGAGGGAGCTGTTTGGGGTGAAGCCTTTCAAATATTTCTATTTTGAGTGGTCTGGTGTAGAGAAAAGTAAGGATTGGCTAACTAATTCGAATGAGAGTTGTTCTGTGTCTTCAGTTCATGGTGTAGCTGTGGAAGGTGGCTTTCTTGCAATTCTCTTGCTAGAGCTGCCTAAACAAGGAATACGTTTCTTGTAAAAAAATATGTCGTATAGAAGAGTTAAACTGTGTAATCTCAACAGCTGTTGCCTCATTAGTAGCATTTTATGTGGTATTTCTATAAAGAAACATTTACCTTCATCAGGTGTTTATCATTGTACAGGACCCAGTGATGGCTTATAGTAACCTGGAGGCAAGAGAGATTCTTATTCAAGAATATTGAAATATTGATACAGTAGCAGAAATCAGTTTGAAGAATGGAATGTAGGTGGGAATGAGTGTTCCTAATGTGCTGTAGCAGACAAGGACTTGGAGTGTTGCAAAGTGTAGTTTGTACAGGAGAGAACTTAGCTTCTCTTTTAAAGATCGTATGTATTACAAGCAACCCAACAAACTTGCTATGGCTGGAGCAAGACATTTTCCAGAGGAGGAGGAGGATGAGGTTTATTTCAGTCCTGTACTGACTCCCACACTGAGTCCAAGACTGTAATACTTTCTTATGGAAAAGGCATCACTGAAAGCTATCATAAGAATATTTTACAGCTAAAATAATAGAATACATTCAGTTAGGGATGTAAGAGAATACTTGGATTTTTTCACAGGTTTTAGGCACCTATTGAAATATCTCTGGGAGTATCATGATCTCTTGTGAGAGTTTTATTGTCTAACCAGAACAGTAAACCATTCAGAATCAAATTGCTCCAAGACAAGAAAATATGTTTGCCAAATTTTCCTGAGAGAATTTTTTCTTTATATGTTCCTTCTTTGTTAGAGTATGCATTCATGCTTTTAGAGAGTAGATGAAACTTAAGTAGGAAGCACTCTTGATTCTTATAAAAACACTTCAAAATTGTTATTACAAAAGAGCAGTTTCAGATTTTGAAAAGTTGATGTTCTCAACAGTCAGATCCCTTTTGGAATATATCTATTCCTTAGGCCTTCAGTCTTTCACTTCAACACTGTTTTGAATGCACTTTTGAAGTGTATTTTGCTCTTCATTGCCACTTAATGCTTTTTTAATTCAGATTTTTTGTTTGTTTGTTTCTTTAGGAGAATTATTAGTGATTTTTTTTTAATAAGAACAAGTGGAGAAAATAATGTGTATTTTTTAGTTTAATATGCATTGGCAATGGAAAAAAAAACCTGCTACTGTTTATTTTTGTGTTGCTGCTGCTCGTATATGGGCAAATTTGTATATTTAAGATAAGGGAGTCAACGCATTACTATATTAGCCAAAGCTGTGATTTCCTTTCATATACAGATTACTAAGTAAAATTAATTATATGCTGTTGTTTAGAAAACCATCCCTTTAGAAGAAACATGGAACAAGACAGAGAAAAAGATTAAGCTTCTTTAAAGCCATCCATGCTTTAAACATTTTAAAATACTGTGTGTTAGACTTCAATATTGCATCCTCAAAGTACGAAAAAATGAACAGAAAGGTAAGAAACATGATCCAAGTATGGAACAGTTTGCATGGAAGAGGAACTTACATATTCGAGATACTGGAGGCAGAGGAATAAGAAGTATATTGAAAAAAGGTTTTGGAAGAACCCAAAGGGGCCTGGAGAAGAGCTGTTTTCAGGCTCTCTAAACACATTAATTAAAACTTTCAACAGAAATACGCTTAAAATTTATCATGTAAAGAAATTCAGTTTTGTTTTTAGGTATGGTACAAAACCATCAAGTGTGTTGGGTTTTGCTGTACTACCTCCAGGTTGTTTGATTTAGAGATTTACTTCTGTCCTTGATTCACAGGGAAATTGGGACAATATCCAGAATGATAATAGAATTATGCTTTTGAGATAGCAGATTGTGCGTGTGTATTTCAGAAAAGTAGAAACATTTTTTGGTCTTCAGATTTAAATACTAATATGGGATTAAAATACTATATATTACATGGTAACTCTGAATTTTTTACTAGAAAGTATGCAGAAGGATGCCTTTAAAACAAAAAAAAACCAAAACAAGTGAAGTCTTTAATATAGTGTGAATTCAGACTGTGAAGCAGAAATTCATGAACCAGGGCTTGCATCCTCAAGTCAGGGTTGCAGAGAAAAGGGATAGTTAAACACACCTATTTCATTAATGTCCCCAACTGCTTTATGTGCTCTTTCATTTTGAGTCCTAGCTGTCAGTCTTAGTTTATCTTAATCTTAGATGCTGAAGACTCCATATTTATGGTGTGACTCAAGAATACTTCTTAGCCTAATCTTGGGATCAGAGTTGGGTGAGCATCACAGTCTCTCTTCCCTCTCATGTGTAGCCCAAAGTAGTGTTTACACATCTATTTGTGAGCAATTTTTGCAGTCTTAGTCTTGGAAATCTGAAAACAGATGACTGCCAAGGAAGGCAGTAACCTTCCTAGAGTGGAAGAAATTACCCCTCCCTCTGAATTATTGTAACTTTAAAATTATGGGGCTTCTGAGCACAAATGTGGGAAAAAGAATAGCAGTCCTTTACTAGACTGTATATATGTAACACAACAGAACAAACAACAGCAGCAAAACCAAAAACCAATAACAGATGTTTCTCACTCATCAGGCAGTTTCCCCTGTGGTGTAGCTACGATCACATCCAGGAGGGGGCGCTGGTGAGGCCGGGAGGCTGCAGTACCTCCCTCACAGCTTCAGGGGGTGGTGGTGAGTCCGGCAGGGCAGGAAGTCTGTTACCTCCCTTGCGACTTCAGGGGGCGATGGTGAGTCAGATGAGGCAGGAAAGCTGCAGTATCTTCCTGCAGTACGCTGTCCTGAAGACAGTGGTGGAGGTCTCAGTGGGTGGCTTCAGAAGTTACAGTCCACAGACAACTGGGGCTCTCTCTCCCTCTGGTAAACAGCAGGCTTGCAAGCAGGCAGCAAGAAGGACTCAATCGCAATACTGTGCCACTGTGTAGAAGAAGTTCCACAGTCAATACCACAACACTGTTTCTGCTCCAAGCAGGGCAAAGACTGACTGCCTCCCCGACGAAGAAACTGTGAAACCCGCACCGTTTCCACTCCACTCTCCCCCGCACCCCAAACCATTTCAATGGTATGTCAAGGCCCTGGCTAGTTTCATTGTATTTTCAATGGCCCATCCACCATTTTCTTTGCAACAAATGGAGAGAAATTCCCTGAAAAGAACCTAACCCTCAACAATCTTGTAGCATCTGCTCCCTAGAGGTGTTACTGCTATTGATGCAAATTAAAACTCTTATCCATAGTCATTGGATAGAACACAGGAAGTGAAAGAAAGAGGAATGTGAAAGTTTCTTAGCATTGATAAGTGGTACAGCAGATGAGTTTATAACCGCTGTGAGAGCTATGAGCAAAGAAGATACTGGAGAAAGGACCATGAAGTGATGAGCTTTGTTCCCAAATGGTTTTAGATTAATTGCTAACATGAAGTGATTTACAGAACATGTGTTTTCCTGTATTGAGGAATCTAGATACCATCTTTCCAGATTGTATGGGAGATACCTTGCATTTTTAAATTCTCTCTTGGTCTCTTAGGTCCATAATATATTGGCTGAAATGGTCATGGGTGGAATGGTTTTGGAAACCAACATGAATGAAATTGTCACTCAGATTGATGCTCAAAATAAACTGGAGAAATCTGAGGTAAGAGTGATGCAGTGTATAGTTTCTAAACTAAACACGTGGTTGTGGTAAATGCATGTTATGTAATGCTCTTTGTTCTTCATAGCAAGCTAACTAGTGTAAGCTGCCTGCTTATAATGCCAAAAATTTGCAATGTGTCTGATAATGTTGTACCTTTTATCATAAGTAATAACTGCTTAGAGTCGCTGCTGATTCTTTTTTGCTAATTGTATGTAATAGCATTGTGTGCCATTGCTATTATGATAGTTCCGTGGTTCTCTAAGTTTCTCTTGCAGAAAACCTTTTATTTCCAGCCTGTTTATTTTGCTGGACTAGTGACTCTAGCATTTAAATAAAATCAGATAAAGAAACAATGTGTGTCTACAAAGACTACATATTCCTACATGCTACTATGTTTCTAAGCACCTGAAATAAATAGCAGCAGTAATACTGCAACACAAAAAGAATAAATTGGACTGAAATTGACTAGATAGAATTTAAAGCCCAATTTTAGACACTTCAAAGTAAATATGAATTCTGCAATTTTGGTAATCTTAATCTTTGGTCTTTAATGAATGAGAAAATGATGTTCTCTATATGCCTGTAATGGGCTGAGTTGGGGATCACACATAAGTTTTGGGAATCCCTTTTCATTTCAACTATTGTTGAATTTGTGTTTAGGAAAGACATTTAGACTAAAAAAGGATTTTAGAATTACTTTATCTACAACATGGAATATTACTGTTCCTTTAATGTCACCATATGTTCCTTGTAAGCCAAAGTACTGCCAGTTTATCTTAGCTAAGTCTGTATTTGACACTTAATTATGAAATTCCTCAAAAGAACACATCTAAGCATAACATTGAAATTTCTAAACAAACCTTATGCAGTTGAAGACTTTCTAAAGTTGAAGTCAACTGAATAGATTGAAATCTTGCAGGTGGCATAAATGTTAACTAAATGACATTTTAGGAGAGGACCCAGAGAACTTCCTAGTTTTGAAGTGCAATAAAGAGAAATGAATTCTTCAGCTTTTTTTTTGTGGTACGATTTATAGTGTTCTTCTAATTCTGTAATCTCACACCTCAAGTTTTTTTAATACATTTAATTGTATATTTTGCACAACTTCCAAGCTGTATCCAAGAACAGGACAACAATACGCGAAAATCAATAAAAAACTAGGTATTATATGATACAATACAGTACATAGCAATATACATCTGAAAGGACTCTATTGTAGGTTTTGAAAATGTCCAAAATGTCAAATTTAATGTTTTTCTCACACTTAGAATGAGACATTGATCACAGAGATGAATATTTGGAGTTGTTATCATAAATTTTTACTATATTTGAATAACTGCTGTACACATGTATTTTTCTTTATTTGATAGAAAAGTAGCATAGTGTTCCCAAAAGTTGAACTTACTGGGCAGCTATGTTCTACCATTATTACGTACACTTGACTTTATCTGAAAGCATTTAATTATGTGAATTCTATTGCCAAATCAACTGTAGACCAATCTCTGACTAGTCTTCTGCAGCACATCGATTTAGTACAGCCAACTGCAATACTTGCTGCTTTCCATTACTCATCAGTAAGTCATTCTTTGCTTTAAGATGCTTTTAGTATAAAAATAGATGGTAGAAGATCTGAAAGAAACCACATAGAACTTGGAGTGTATACAACACAAATAGGAACTTGTTCCTTTACATTCAGTAATGAATTACAGAATGTAGAGAAGTAGCACTGATAAATTAAAACACTTGGTGTCTGTGATGGAGAATATTTCACGGTCTGCTCACCACAAATATTTTTTTTCCTCTTAGTTCAGTGACTATTTATTTTCAAATTTAACTGTTACTTTAATGCTGCAATACATCACAATACCTGGTAATTATTTCCTCAGATCATTAATCATTTGTTTCATATATATCCACAGAAATTTCGTTATTGCTATTTCTTTTCCTTTTGTCTTTTTGATCAAGATTGTAAATCCTCCAGTATGTCTTTCCTGAACACATATTTTCAAGACACAAGTAAATCCATGTAAATTAAAATCAGTTATAACTTAATAAATTTTGAATGCTGGTCACTCAGAAATCAAAACTAGTGGATCTTCTTAGTTTTCTCTAATAAAAAAAAGGAAATTATTTTTAAAATTTAAAAATTATTATTGCTGTAATAATTTAGGCTGTAGTTTATAGGAGTGCCACCTGTGCCACAGCATGGTTGCTTTAGTCTCTTGGCTTTCAGACTTCCACCATATTCCTGCATTCCCAAACCAGCTACTTTAAGGTTAAATTGCCTTTTGTAGCTGAAATGATGAAACTAATAAAGCTGTAACTGGGTTATGTTTTCAGAAATACTTCAGTTTTTATTGTGCCCATCCAGCTCCCATTAATATACAAAACTTAGCCATTTGACTTCAGGTATTCATTTTGTTATGCACGAGGTTTCTAAACAGCCTTTCATTTAGATTTAGTGAAGAAGACTGAATATATTTATTAAATTCACATATATTTGAGCAAAGTTATCAACTCAAAGAATATATTCATGCTTTAAGCAGAGATTAGTTATTTAAACCACTATAAGTGAGTCCCTAGCTTTGATTTGTGATTCAGCTCTTATATTGCTTGGATGGGCTACCAAGGAAACTATTTCTACTCTGAGAAATGTTATATTAAATGCATTTCCCCACCTTTCATTTTATCTGTGAATGAGTTTCTGGTCAATCCTAAACCCAAAGGATTGTTGTGACAAAGGGAGGGAAATTTTTGGGAGAGGGGTCATGGGGATTTTATTCAGAGCCTCTGGAAGTATTGTAGGTAAACCTGGGCTACCTCTTCTCTATCTGGAGTGTTCAACTGCGTGTGATTTAGACTTTTAAGCTGGGCCTCATTTTTTCCGAACCTCCTGATCTTTTCTGGCTCTTTCCATTCTTCTCTCTTACAGACCTTTATCTTTCAGTCTCCCAGACAGGACAGGTAGACAAAGGTATTGCTGACTTTTAGAAAAAAAATGTACTTTCAACAAAAAGGGAAAGCAAAATGATGTCAAAGGCAATAAATTATGTAGGCCAGACTCAAAAATTATGTGTAAAAATACTCATACTAGTCCTTGTAGCCTACTTTCTGTGCTAGTTTCTTGTAGTTCCCTCATCTTTTTATTGGCTAGAGCATATTTTACTAGCTTTCCATTGACATCATATTTTTTATTTTATTTCTCTTCCTGCATTTTAGAATTTAACTTTTCTTTGTATCATTGTTAAGAAGCAAAGGAGTATGAACTTGTGTGAATATTAACCAAAAAAGCCCTGCAAAATTAATCTCAGTAAAAAATGAACACACAGGTAACAACGTAAGATGTGATGACATAATAGAAATACCTCTTTCTTGAGAGAATCTTGTCCCTGATAATCTGAAATAAGTAATACGTACTCTTTTGCTTCACCATTTAGTATTTCCAAATGAAAACAAAGAACTTTTACCTGCTTGCCGAGTGAAGTTTCAGAGTAAGCTTTAGGTGAATGAAACATGAAAAGCCCCAACACTAAAACCAGCAAACTCAGATAGTTCCATACATAGAGAATAAAATTATCAGTGCAATCTATAAAGATGATGCAGAAATACTAAAGTTGATCATCCAGCCTTAAGTACATCAAAAATAAAATGAGACGGGCTGTCAGCATGTACTCAACTTCAGACGTACGTTTGCTGTCATAATCTGAATCTCTGGATTTTGCTCTAAAATGTTTTGCTAACTGCAGTCACTGAACATGAATATTAACAAGGCACAGAAAAAGGAGAAGGAAGTTGTATGTTTGAAGTTCAGTTTATGATCATTGTCACCTGTCATTTGTTGTTTGAAACATTTAATTTAGCTCAACAGTTTGAATGTCAGTCAATGTTAATAGCAGTACTTCAGAATTAATTGCATTCAGTTTAAATTTGTATATTCAAACTGCAGGTATTTTAAACAGGTGGAATCTTAAGCAGTTGAAGTTTATTTAATTTATGAATAGTTTTGCTCTTTTTATGTGATCTTTATAAGATAAAATACTGTAATACCTTTAAGATTTAACAAACGTAATTCCACTGTTGGATTTAGTAGCACTAAGTTGTAAAAGCATTAGCTAAACATAGTTTTTGGTAATATGCAACATTTTAACCTAAATTTGAATTATGCTACAGCACATGAAGAAAATCAAGGATATGACCTTCCTCTGCCTAATATGTCAACACTTGTAACATAGTCTGTATTTTATTGGTAACACTAGGGAGCTTGGTTTCAGGGTTTTTGTTTGGTTTCCTTTTTTATGTTCTTCTTTTTGTGCAAAGATACTATTCTTTTTCTGTGTTCTGCTCACACATATTCAGTTTTTATTTTTGGGTCTGGCAATGAAAAACAAACAAAGAAATAATTAATCATTCTCATCCATTACTCTTTGTGATTCAAGTGCTTAAAATTTCTAAGAGTATGTCTTAAGTCTTCTTATCTGTTTGGCCTCATTTTGATATACTTGCAGACTTCATTTTGGTTTTTCTCTAATTATGTTCATTTATTTAACCTCATAAGCAGGGTACATGATCATTCCTTTATATTATGTATTGCATTCTTTCATGATTTCATAACCCTGCTGCATTGAAGTCATACTTGTTCTGAAAAGAAGCATTGCAATGAAACATCAGCAGCAGAGAGGTCCTAGTACCTCTGAAATATCTGGAAAACGGTGGCTTATTTTACAGAGTGTTAGCCTTCATTATTTTGTTTTCCAGTAGGCTGTGTATTTTTATGTATTTATTTTAATGATAGCTCTGTGTAGAGCTATTTGGGATGACAGTTGGAACATTTTCATTTGTATATGCATATTAACAATGTTAATATGTTAATTAACATGATGTGCAATACTTTACCCAAATGACCTAAATTGCTTTTTAAAGAGTAAAACATGGTTGCTTGGATCACTTTCATATGAAGTTATCAGTTGGGCATTGTGAGAAAGGGTGAGGATAGAACAAAGAAAATGGATTCCTGTAGTGATTAATAATGACCTATGTAAGTTAATGACAGCTTATATTTCTCACTTTATAGACTGGGACCAGTAGAGTAGAAGTCCTGTTATTGAATATGTCTATTTCAATCTCTAAAATAGTGTCCTTTTTTTGCGTATATGGTATTGCTTTTACTCCAGAAGTATATGAATACGTTTACAAGCATTTTTTGCAGTAATGGAACCTAAATCTTTATATATAAGATTTCAACATTAAAGCACATCCTTCAATAACAAATGAAATTGGGAGTACAAAGCAGCTGCAGCAACAATGTGGTATATTGGCTTATTGTGATACCAGCTGTATGCAATTTGTATTGTATTTCTGAAATTGCATTAATATGTCTTAAGAAGTTTCAGTTTCACTTGCTTCAGTCATTTGCTTGCTGTGACAGACAATTCATCATTCACTGCATGTTTAGAGCTTGTTATGTGTTTTGTTTTTTCAAGTGAAACAGTTTTTTCTTTGCCAACTTACCTGCTGGATTATTTGATAAAAGTGTTGAAACTTGTTGAGTTCAGTGTTACAGTGATGGCTCTATTAATCAGGTACCTCTAGAAAACTCCTTAAAGGCACATGAGGCTGAAAGTACTTACTTGTAGTACCTTTGTATTTGTAAATACAGTTCACAGTAAAAGAAATGGAAGGACTGCATACTAGCTTACTGTTTGACATGCTGAAAAGGAATGCTGAGGAGTACAGATATAATAGCATTTGAATTGTATTGGTTATCCAGCTTGGGAGTTAAAGTGCTTTTCAGTCATTTTATATATTAGACATTTTTTATTAAGTGTTTGCTCTCTTACAAATGCTGTGTAACTATATTGTGCTTGATAGAGTTGACATTAATTGTGCTAAACAGCATTTTGCTATGCATATTGTGCATACACTATTTTCCAAGCTCACTTAATACAGAGAATTACATGAGTAGAGAATGTGATAGTTTGGAAATCTCTATTCCAGCATCTGATAGCGAAAGATAATCTCGCTGTCAAAAAAAGAGGTAATCTGACATTCAGAATAGTTTGTCAGAGATCTTCCCTGATCCTGGTCTTGAATGGTCCTCATGAAACATGACTGTTGGAAGTTGTGACTTTATAGGGGGGTGGAAGGGCAGTGGTCATGTCAATTGTGGTATTTTTAATAATTCTCAATTATGTCTCCATTGTATCCTATGCCATTGGGGCGGGAGGCAGGGACTGTAATCTGTATAAAGAGGATAGCTGCAGGTAGGTAAAAATAATGACCGGTTATACTAAAAATGTTATTTGTCCATTAAGAATAAATAACTTCCATTAAATTAGGGTAAAGAATCTCCATTCTAGTCACCCAGAAGGCATCCCTCCTTTGAATTGCCAGCCATGTGCTACCATGTCCATCGCTTACTATATTTTTCTGATTTCCCATTGTTTCAGTTGTAAATTGTATAATTCATTGCTTTTAATTAGTATTTTCATCTTCTCTATGGAAAACAGTTTACATTGTCCCACTTCTGATTTTGCTTAATGAGTTTTTCTTCCATTACTGCATATAGAATTTAAAGGATTAAAAACATTTATCATTTTGTCCAATAAAACTTCACTGATACTTACCTCTTGGTTTAAAATTAGTATTTCCAAGTTCTCAAATATAAAACGATAGTGTTGAGCAGCTTCATGCCTTCTGCAGTGTTTTTTAATAAATAGCAAGAAATTGCAATATCTAATACTGCTCCTTTAAATTATTGCAGATTCCGGAATGCAGATTTTGGATACTTGCATTCCTTAATACTACTAGTGTTAGATACAGGTTTTTCCCTTTATGGAAATACTGCATTTGAAAGAGCCTCTGAAGTGTATGACCTGATGGACTCAATGATGTTAAGGAAAACCAAGGAAGAAGAGGATTTGAAAATACTTCTTTGCACGTTTTTAGTTTTACTTAGTCTGTACTTCTGAGAACTGACAATTTGGATTATGTTGGGACCAAAGTGAGAACAAATTTGGTTGCATTAGAGATTTAGTTTTCTGAGCTTTCTTCTTTACCCGCACATGCTTTTCCCAACTTTGGCTTGTCTCATGTAGGAGTGTTTGACAGGGAAGATGTTGTTAATAGATGACTCGTGGCTTTCTGGTCTCTGTTTCTGGTACTGGGAATCCTCCTGTGACTAAAATCTAGGGATTTGTGATGCTTTATCCTTTACATGTGATATAAAAGGGTTAGTTCAAAATCAGAAACTTTATTTTGACTTGGGTTATGTTTTTGAAGGGAGAAAGAAGAACGTTAGGTAGGATTTTAAGTGAAAATTTTATGTTAACTTGACCTTATATTTATTTCTTATAAGAGAGCAGTAAAAGGGAGAATTTTTTTTTTTTTATAGCGTTCAGAAAGTTGTTATCTGAGGAGTAGGTGGGGTGTCTGTCTCCTTTAGTGCAGTAGTCCAGGTGGACACAGCTGAAGTCTGGTGTACTCAGTAATTTTACCCTGTAATTGCAATGAATTGCAGTGAAAACCAAGAATCTGAAAAGGTTTTACGTTGAGCATTAGCCACCTACCAACACTTCTAAATAATAAAATACGACACAAACCTCTTGAAGTTTTCTTTTTTCACTTCACTGTATTTCTTGTTCAGAATTATTTTATCTGCAAATGCACTGGTTTCTTCAGTCGTTGACAAACCTAAAATGAAAGACCTTCCATTTCTACAAGTTTAGTCTTTTTTTAAACCGGTTCCTAGCATGTTGCTTTGTTTCTTGTGGATTGCTTCTTTTTACTGTACCTGCAAGATGCCACACTCTAAAACTAGTAGTTCTGAAAATCACATTGTGGTTTTTATTCTTTTTGAGTATTTTTAATCTTAGTTTTAAAACATCAAAATAACAGTTAATTCTTTTACATATCCACAGAGTTTGGAATACATTGTCTTTTTCTACTAATACGAGCTCTTCCTTTTAAAATAGTCCATGATTTTGTTTTTTTCCTTGAAAGAGCAATAATTATTTTTACACTTTTATGGCAGGCCTGAAGTAAAACCACACTGCAAATTCTAAATTCATGTAGGGATCTGAACTTTTAGGAGAAACATACTTAAAATGAATAGCATCTTCCTTTCACAACATTAAATACAGTAGCATTTATTAACCTTTTTTTACTTAGTCCTTAACAAGGTTTTGAATAGATGTTTTTCAGAAACAATAGGGAAAGATAATTACCTGTATGTCTTTGGCCTTCTGAGCTGTATGGTGTTAATATTTCATAATACATCCTAGTATGTAAACTAGGTAGCTACTTTATCTAAAAGCAGAACAAAATGGAAGTCAGTAATTCTATGCTGTAAAACTTGAAAGTTTATACAGAAAGGCTCTAGCTTTGTGTGAAGAGAGACTGCATGCAGTAGAGGTCTTTAATATAAAATAGATACTATTTAATTTAATAGTTTTATTTGGCATAACCAGGTTGTTATGTAATGTTCAAGCACACCTGGGGACTGCAGATATGTTAGTGTATAATTAGATACTGTAGGACAACAGATTATTGTGGTTGGTCTGTAGAAATGATCTGTCTGCATGCTCTTCATCACCCAAAAATTCAAGGTGTTTATCCTTTTCATCTTAGACTAAGCCACTTTGAAATACCTTTATATAAATAAATATATATTTGTATGTAATATATATATATACAAATGTATATTTGTATATATATATATTTATATATATATATATTTGTATATGTGTTATATAAATATATACTTGTATATACACGTGTGTGTATATCCATTGATTTGACTGACATGTTACTTTGAGGTTATGTATTCTGAACCTGTAACCAATGTTAGTCAACTGTGAACCATGTGAACTTCTAGAATAGGTAAGAGAGAAAGACAGCACATTGGACGTCCAACACCTCAAGATTGTCTGTTCTGTAAGTTGCACATTACACGTGCTTGGATAAGCCTCCTATTCCTTCCCCTTGTACTTTTTCATCAAACTGACATTACATGTTTTACTATATAAGAAGGAATATGTGAACTGTTTTCTCTTTCTGGATCTAATATTTTCAAGCAACCCATTTCATTCCAGACACAATTACCATGTGGTTTTTCTAATTGTGTAACCATGAAAATACTTGAAAAGTTAGTTGTCTATCTTTATTGCTAGTGAATCTTCTTGTGACCAACTTTGCCTGACTTGCATTTTTCCTCACTTTATATACAGGCTGGTTTAGCAGGAGCTCCAGCCCGGGCTGTTTCAGCTGTAAAGAATATGAATCTGCCAGAGATCCCAAGAAATATAAATATTGGTGACATCAGTATAAAAGTACCAAACCTGCCCACTTTTAAATAACTTGGCTACTCCAGGTAATACCAAGGAAGAAATGTAATAGAGATTTATTGCATAATTGTTTACTAAATAAACATGTAACTTTTCCTATTTGGATAAAACTCAAGGTATTGCATAGATATAATCTGAAAAATCAGTGTATGGAGTTGAATGTTGCTTTCGTCTTGTTCGTGAAATTAAAGGAAAGGAGCAGTTCCCGTGTGATTTCTAAAATACATTCCTATGCCCATGCAAGGCATATCACTGTGTCACAGCTGCTGCGGTATTTTGGGGAAGTATTTAAGATGTTCTTTACTTTGTATAACCTATAATGCTGAGGATTTTTATATATTCACCAAAGTCCATAATTAGTGCATTCTTTAACTACTTCTGTTTGTCATGATTATTTAAGTGCAAATGTTGCATGAAAACATTAAACTCATGTTGTGTTTAAATAAAATCATAACAAAACGGACTTCTAAATACCTGTTTGTGTGAAGTCTGCTGTTTGCAATAAACAATGTTATTTCCTATTCATGGAGCCAATTGACTATATATAAATACTGTTGTAGCAAATATTAATGTTGTAGTTTAATTTCTGAAGGGCTTACACAAGGATATTGTGCTGAACATATTGGTTCTTTACATTTCTCACAAAAGCTGTTCATAATTATTCTGAATGAAAAAACTGTCTTTATTGAAGATCCGATAACTTTTGTTTATGTATAGATGTTGATACTTACACAATCTGATAGATTTTCCCTGATGGTCTGACTTTGTTTTGGGAAAAAGGACCTCTGTGACTGCTCTGTGTAGTGAGAAGAACTGAGATTGGGTAGCTCAAATCTCTACATGTGAATCTATCAAATATGTGATAAAGACACTCTGGAAAGATAAATGGGGATACTTTAATAGGGGCTCTGTGCCTGGTGACATTTGTGATTCTCTACTTCGAGAATTAAATTTATGAGACACATAGTATTGTCAAGACCTCAGAGAAATCTAAGTGCTATAATCTCTGCATAAGTTGCTCAGCTCTTGAACTCTTCTGTGATTTAAAAAACATAAAGGGGGATAGTGATTGTTTTTTATAAACATGCTCTTCCACTCTGTGTGATGTACAAGTCTGTTTAAATTAATAATAAAAATATTGGGATATTTAAGAATTCCTGCAAAGCCTTTTCTTTCTACAAAAAAAGTATTCAGTTAACACCATATATGAAAGTGCAATAATACTGTATCAAGAACAACATATTTCAGGACTAGTCTGAGGGGTCCGCATTATTTCAGGAATTTGGATTTGATGTAAACCAAGTGTTCTTTTCTCTCAGTTGAATGCAAAGACAGTCCATACGACAAACTTTGAAGCACATCACATTCTCTGTTTGATCAATAGTAACTAGCATCCTTTGTGAGCATTTGAGAGAGAAAAGAAGAAACTATTTTTTAAGTAGAAAGTCTGATACAATCCAAGGAATTTTAATGTATTTCTTAAAATGGGGGCGAGGGGGTAACAAGAACTTCATACATATTCTTTGTATTATATTTACTAAACATCAGCTAACATAAACTATTTTAAAAATGCTTTTCAAAACAGAGTTGCTCTCTCCATAGTTGTTGAAAAGAATATTTATTCTTCCAAATCAACTTTCTCATTTCAAGCCTTCTGAAAATTTCAGGTGGGATTTAAGTAGTAAACTGCCTCTTTATCATTTTCACCGAAGAAATAGAATAAAACACAGCCTTTTTTTTTTCCTATTCAAGGTATTCTTTAGTCAATGATCTTAGTTAGACAGCTAGTATAAATCTGAAACTTACAATTTCACCCGTTTTTGCCTACTTTGTTTTTTCTTAATGCGTGGACCATGTGATATTCAAATACGTTGAAAATTTTCCCTGTTGTTCCCCCTGTGATGATTTACTTAGTTCTCCTGCCAAAGGATAAATAGGACATTTTGAAACATTTGGTACTCTGACCTACAGAATGGTTTTTGGGCTATTTGTGAAAACAGCTCACAACTTCAGAAATTCTTTCAAGTCCTCTATTTTTTGTCTCACATTTTTTCCACTAGTTCATTTTCAGATTTTTAAGCTTATGTAGTTAAAACATTTGTCATTCCTTGTAGAGGAATCTCTTCTGTCTTTATTTGGATCGAACACCCAAAAGAAAATATGTCTGAGACACGACTTGCAGCATATTTCAGATTAATTTCTCACTTCTCATCTGTCAATTGCCAGGCTATCTTTAATTTTAGTGAACTAGGTCTTTAATGTTAATAATTATATGGCTGTTTTAAACTCTTTTAGTTTTGTGGGTTATTGCTGTTACCTGTGCTTTTCTCTGACCTGACATACCTTCTGCCAGAAGGATTCTTCTCTGGACAACTCTTCCACAGACACTAGGCTTTCCAAGAAGCTTTTCTCTGTGACTAGCCAGCAAATATTTAATGTGAGGCTGTAGCTCACAGCTGGTGCTTCCTTACTCAGAAAATCCTTAGATGGAAAGGAATGCTTTATCGGATTTTTCACAGTTAAATTTCATTCCTTTCAAAGAGAAATTCTCATTCATAGAATAGGTGTACCGTAGAGAAAGCCTCAATGGTAGTACCTTTCCCTTAAATTGACACGGATGCTATGACGTCGGCTTCCTCAGTGTAGCTGGACCTGTCTGTTTGCTACCCCTTTGCCAGAGGAGTAGCTTTAATTTGCCAGGGGAAATAACTGTCCTCTGACCATGTTGTTTGATACTACTGGGAATCTGTGATACTTGATTAATAGAAATTATGGAAATTGTATCCTTTCTCTTTACCTTCTAAAGTTTGTATTGTATTATATTCAGAAATTGGCAGGTTTGCTACAATGTTGATCTGCTTTTGTTCTTCACCTTCATGAGAATGATGTGCCTTTTGAATTCTTTCTCCTATTTCATCAGTTTCCCCTCAACTATTGCTTAGGATTTAAAATGGAAACAAGATGTGGGATATTAATAATGAAGTTCTTGATTATGAATTTAAATGTTTTTAATGCTTTTGTAACAGAAAAAAACCCCATCCTTAGCAGATACAGATGTCTGTGTGTTTATATATATATAGGTATATATGTGTATGTATATATAACATCAGTCTTCTGCTGTTGTTAAAAAGGAGAAAAGATTATCTTGAGTCATCCTTCAGCTGTAGAAGACAGGCAACTAATTTGCAATACTCCACATCCATAGGGCTTGCCTTTTAAGTGGTGTTTGTAAGGGTCCCAGCATGTGTAAAAGAATCACTGAAAGCCATTTTTCCTAACTCCAGGCCTCTCTTGGAACTGCCAGATGGATTCTTCTAAACAAATAGAAAGTGCAGAAAGGATAATATTTCAACAGGGTGAGTGGGCATTATCATCTGCCTCCGTAGACTTGGAACAGAGGAACTAGTTTTCCTGTTGGGATGGGGGCAGTAAGTACTGCTGAAAAAGTATTTTGGCTCTTTTTTTTTATAGAGTATGTCATTGTCGGCAGAGAATGCTGTCTGCGGTATGGGCAGCACAGTACATGTGCTCTGTCAACGTGTTCCTCTCTCCTCCCTGGACAGGGAACCACTGTTTTGAATATATTTTGGGGAAAGGAAATATTTTACATTACAAGTTTATACAAAATTCCTCCTCTTAAACAGATGTTGCTGATATGATTAATTCTGCTTGACATGAGTAGGTGGAGGAAAGTGTCACTTGCTGCAAGGAGAAACAGGTTCAAGCTGACAACTCAAACTGATGCTGCCTTCCTGTGAGCACATTTGACCTTTTCTTTCTAGTAGCACATTCCAATAAATGCTAAAATTAGTCCTGAGTTTTACTTAGGCCTATAATAGCTGAATGAGAACTTGCTAAAGTTCTAACGGGTTACCTCATGAAGCTCCTTGATACGGAATTATAGCGTATGTGGGGCATACTGAAGGAACTGGAAATTAAAGTATTACAAATCAAATAATTGTCTAACTGTTAGAGAAAAACAGTCTAAATCTTGCAGGAAATATATCTCTCAACTTCTGCACAGAGTATTCATAATTTTTACAAGGAGCAAGGAAAGCAGCCAAGTCAAGACATCCCCCTCTTTGCGCAGACCAAATACGCCCATGACAGAAATACTAGGGACTTTGGAGTTGATCCAGCATCCATCCCATGAGGCAGTCTGACAGACACACTTGTGGCATATTCCACTGCTTCCCTGCCCAGTTGGGCTCTTCTGAAGGTCAGCAGCGCACGGCTTCAGGTGTCCCTTTCTGGGCTCGCTCTGCTGTACAACCAGCTGGGACTGCAGGAGGAGTGGAGCAAATCCCTCTCCAGTCTTCTTTCTGGACTTACAGGACTATAAGCATGTTACCAGAGCTGGATATAAAAACAGACCTGTAATGATGACTGAGCTGCTTGAATGGACAAGTCTATGTAGTCTCCCCGTTTTCTTTTAGCTTTCACAGAGTAATCCACAGACCTTCTTCTGGTAGGTTTCTTAGCATTCAGCCAGCAGAGTTGCTGTGGGACACAAGTTGAATTTCACAGCTTTGGATGTTAGTAGCATAACTCTTTGCATGACCCGTGCATGATCAGTACTCTCCATGTGCATCTAAGAAACTTTTGCCATTGGTGTAGCCCTAGTGTGTGGCATCTATGTCTTCCCCACGAAAGGCCCATCCAAACAAGTTTGACCAAGGAGTCTGCAAAAGAGATAAGCAAAACTGGAATGGACTGTGCATTTGATATAGTCTTTACAATAATTTGCTTTACTGATAGGTGTCAGAACAGCAAAGAGCTTTCATAATTCAAACAGCATCCCATTCCCAAGTGAGGTGCTGTTTTATTTCATGTGAGAAATTGAGTCAGAGGACAAAACTCGTAATTCCTTTCTTCCTGAGACACTCGGACATCTCATGTGTCATTGCCTGCCTGCATCTCCATACAAAGTCTGCTTCAGCAGGGAGGGCTGTCTGTCTATCTTTTGTGTGTTTTCAGGACAGGTACTCCAGTAAAGTCCAGCAGGGCACATCCTGGCTGCTGTCCCTCTTCAAGGTGTTGTGCACTCATTCAAGATGTGATTATGCTGGCAACATAGAGAACACAGATTAAAACTGAAAGACAGTAAGTTTAGGTTACATATTAGGAAAGAATTCTTTACTATGAGGGTTGTGAGGCAGTGAAACAGGTTTCCCAGAGAAGTTCTGGATGCCCCATCCCTGGAAGTGTTTAAGGCCAGGCTGGATGGAGCTCTGAGAGTGTGGTTTAGTGAAAGATGTCCCTGCCCATGGCAGGGGAGTTGGAACTATGTGATCTTTAAGGTCCCTTTGAAACCCCAACCATTCTATGATTCTCTGAATATGTTTCTATATAGAACTATGTTAATACAGGCAGCTGCATCCTGGCTTAGGTTTCTCTTGCTCCTTTAAAATCAGGGACAGGTAGGTGTTGGTAAGAGACAAGCCCTTATATGGACCTGCGTGCTGGAATCATAATGTAGGTAAAGGAGGGAGAAAGAAAGTTAGTATGAGAGCCTCTTGCCAGAGGTTTACTTGAGATTGTAGTACAGGGCTGATGGAAGTATAGGACCGACAGCAAGCCTCACAAGGTGTTATGGTTGTCCTAGGTGGCATGAGGCTACACAAAAGGCATGAATCCAGGTCTTCAGCAAGAGGTGTTATCACTGAGATTGATCTTCAGGAAAAAAAATTGGCAGGCAGGAGCAGAGAGAGCATTTTACAATTTACAGTCACACAGGAAATCAGAAGGTAAGAAATGGTGCTCATCCTTTCCATTCTGGCATCAGTGCAACAGATTGCAAAAGCTTACAAGTTCTACCCTATTAAATGAGCCTCCTTGGCCCTGGAAATTTCAGTTCTTAGGAATCTGTTACAGCCCATTTAAGTTTTTTAGTGCTATATAGTATCTTTTTAGTTTGGTTGTAGTCTACTAAAAGACTTAAATCCAAGTCTTGTGGATTAGCACAAGACAAGTCAACAGCTGTCACAGCTGTGTCCCCTTCCAGTTTCTTGTGCATTCCCAGCCTGCTCGGAGTGAGGTGGTGCCAGAAAAGGCCTTGCTTGACACTGTGACAGCAATACCTGAAATGGGGGTGCTATCTATGCTGTTTTGGTTACAAATCCAAAATGCAGCACTCTATGTGCTACTGTGAAGAAAATTAAGTCTATCCCAGCCAAAATCAAGAAAATAGTAAGAGAGATAGTAGAATAAGGGAAGATGATGTGGTAGGGTAGTAACTCAATAGGACTGCATTATGCATTAAGTTATTTTAAATTCATTCTTTCTTTAGTATGTATGGTGAGAGGCTTCCTGCAAAAAACTCACTTAGGTTTCCCAGGAGGGAAATACTGAAGAGAGGGCTTGGGAGAAAAGAAATGGGTAGTTTCCAGAGCAGCTTAAAAAGGATGCTGCCCAAAAGAAAAGATGAGAGTTTTGGAGAGGCACTTGGAGTGGAGTATTGATTTATAGGTGATCTGATGGACAGCTATGGTTCACACCGTCATGTGTGGGAAGACCCCTAATTCACTGGTTTACAGTACACATGCAGAGCTGCAGATTCCTCCGCTTTAGCTGGAGAGGGAACTGTAACTCCAGTGTTTCTGTGTGAGAGGCCATTGAACTTCCTTACTTGAAATCAGGCAAGAATGTTTTTGACAAAATCTTTAAATTTAATGGATTCAGATGAAAGAAACAGAAAAGTTTGGGATGGGAGTAGAAACTGAAAAGGGGAGTTTCTTGGCAAGGAGAGAAAGGGAGTTGAACACAATTTGCGAAAAGTGATTTGGGAGAGAGTTCATGGAAAAAGTCATGGACAGGCACACAGAGGGCATATGCAGAAATTTCTGAAGAAAAAAACCCAGAAAGATTACTCACAAATGTAGGATGGGAGGGTAGGAATCAAGATGCTACTGGAAGACTCTGTGGCATAAGGTGAAGTTTGTAAGAGGACTGCCAGATGAGATCAGGAAGGGCTGTGACTTTGCTGCATTTGACTGGATGAACAATATGGGTTCTGTCAAGCCCCCGGGGAGAATTATGGGTGAAATTTTCTCTTCAGACTGCTCTGAAATGTCTTCTTCAGGTGAACAGGGTTTTCCGCCATAAATGAAATCTTAATATCAAACACACATTTATTCTACTTTGTGAAGACAGTAATATAAAATAAATAAATATATATATATATAAAACCAATTTTATTCATGCTAGAGAAATTTGCAGGAATTATGCTAAAGTATGTTTGCCAAAGTATACAGGTCCAAATGAGAGCTGTAAAGCTTCTTAGTCTTGTGTGAATACATAAAAATTGTGTTGTTTTTATTAATACACTGTTTCAGTATATACCTGAAGTTAAATAGCCTTGCATGTCTCTTTCTGGTTATCGAATTGTTTGGGTGAAGGGACTAGCAGAGAGAGGAATGTGAATCAAGAAAGCGCTCCAGGAGTTATTGCTGATGCTTATGGAGGAAAATGGGATCCAGTATATACTGGAAATTCAATAACCTGTGACATTTCAAAGTTGTGCAGGAGTTATTTCTAAGTGTGCAGGATGGGGTGTAAGGGGGAGATTAGATAGGTAGGCCGATAGATACACAGATTAGATAGATAGATAGATACATGAAATTACAGTAATTTCTTTCTCTACTACTTTTCTAAACTCTTTTTATAACCATGAACGGTACTTTGCCCAAGATGAATAAATCATAGCCTTACTTACATGGCAGTTTTGTCAAGATGACTCTGCAGTCTGCACATAATGTACTATTACATGGTGACCAAGGAATAATCACATCTGTCATAATTAGACTTAATTTATCATAGTTTCTCTGCAGTTTAAAACAACAAACCTCCCACAAAAAAAAAAAGATACCCACACAAAACTTCTGTTTCAGATAGCCACTCTTCTCTCTCCTGTATTTTTTATTGAATAGAATAATTCAAAAGTAAAGCAATCAGGAAATTGGAGTTGTAGCTGTCTAAAATGCACTTCTAGTCTGAAAAATCATATGCCCCTAACTAAGAAGTAATAACATGAAAAAAAAAATCCATGAGATGTTGTGAAGACTATCATACTTATGATGCAAGGAACTTAGGAGTTAAGAAATGATTTATTAAGGGGTGGTCACTCAACAATGTATATTGCTTAATGGCCTTCACAGTGCTTGCCTAAGCATGAAATGCGTAAACTAAGCAGGAACAGCAGATGCGGGTGCCAGACCATTGATAGGAGGGGACAAACGTGACTACCCTAAAACTGACTAAGACCGGATATGTGGTTTAGATTACTACCACCAAGAGACACTGAGCAGTTGCAAGCACATGTAAATGACCTTGGAGCTCATTATAATATGAAGTGGGGATAGGTCATGAATATGTATAGGTGGATTGGGAAACCTAATGCATATGTAACGATTTAAGGGATAAAAAAGAGAGAGAAGCGCTGCTGGGCGCACGTGTCTTGGAGGAGTGATCCCACACATGCCCAGCGCTGAATAAACATACCTACTTTACAACTTAAACAAGTTGTGGAGTCTTTTCCGCGTAACATTTTCGGCGAGCCAGGCAGGAGGTGCTCTGACCGGTTGCAGGATCGGCTGAGGGGCGGACGTCCTAGGCGTGCCCCGGCAATTTTCCCTGGAGGAACTCCGCTCCGTGGTTCACTCACTGCAGGGACAGACAACAGGCTGCTGCACCTGCGGATAAACGGTATGTTTTGCAACTAGGGGTGTCTGTAAGTCGTGCGCATGGCCAGGGCTGCTGATAGGTCGCGTGGAGATATCCGGCGCGCAGCGGAGCCCCTGTTTGAGTAAGGTTAGAGCTTGCAAGCAGCCGGCTAAGGGAGCTGGGAGAGATTCTCCGACCGGCGGAGGGATTCGCTGATTGATAGCACGGCCGTAGCGGTCCTAGGGGGGGACTGAGTGAATCCGAGGGTTCCACTGCATTCCAGGTTTGAGAGCAAGGACAGACCTACTAAATACGGTAAAAGAAGGAGGAGAAGGGTAAGTGGAACCTTTTAGTCTGTGTGCGTGGGGCCCCAACGTATGAGTGTTTGTGTTAACAGCAAAAGCGTCTGCGGAAGTAACACGCGGACCGAATAACCCGGATCTGCAGAAGTGAGTTGCGGACCGGATAACTCGGACCTGCGAAAGGGAGACCGGATAACCCCGATCTGAGAAGCAAGTGATGAGTATTTGGGTTTGGTGAGGAGTATTTGGTATTGTTTTGTTAGTGTGCATAGGAGTTTATTGAGTAATGCGTCAATGCTGCGACTGTGTGTTGTGTGATTGTATGCTGTGTACCGTGTTTTGTTTGAGGGAATATTAGAACTCAGCTTTCACCGCATTGGTGGCACCCAGCCTGGGTGCTTTTACAGTGCAAGCTTTGCAAAAGGCGGTGGTGCTGCTCCTCTGTTAAGTAAGATAATACATGTCTTAACTGTATTTATCAAGCTCAAAGTACTTTGCAGGTAGAAGGGGAACCAGAAATTATTAAACTTTTGTGTAGAAGGGAGACACTGATCCCTGAGAACTGGAAAATGTGGGAAGAAGTTTGGGAAAAGGTTGCAGAGAAGTGTGAGAAAAGATTTGGGTGGAAATGAAGGGAACGTCATGGCTAAGGACACCCCCTCTCCCCCAGTGGTTATACCAAAGGAGCATAGCTCCTGTGTCCTTGACTTTGTGTGAGTGTAGAACAGCATTTGTGCCGTGGCATAATTCATAAGTTTTAACACAGTGTAAGTTTTGTGAAATCAAGAGATATTATGCTTCCACCGAGTTGCAGAAAGTAGGAAGGTGTGTGAGTTGTAGAAAGAATAAAGGTAAAAAACACTATAAAGGTTGTCTGTGGGTGAGAACATAAGGTCCCTGAAAGTTGGATAGTGTTATAAGGGGACCAGGGGACCCCACCCGAGTGGATAATGAAGTTAGGGGGTGAAAAAAAAAAAAAAATTCTGATACGAGAGTGATATATCCACTTTTAAATAAACCATTGAAGTACAAACTTGGGAGGCAATAGAGAATTCATAAGTTTTTATACATGCCCAACTCCCCAGAGACACTTTGGGTAGAGACTTATTGAAACAATTACAAGCAATCATCACATTTATAAATCGGAAATTACTCTGGAGGTAAATGATCAACAGTATGTAAAAATATTAAGAAATAATAAATATTTCCTGGGGTTTGGGCCACTAAGGTACCTGGGAGAGCTAAGAATGCACCTCCCATACAAATTAAACTCAAGGAGGGAAAGCAGCCGGTTAAACAATATACTTTAAAGAAGGAAGATAGAGAAGGAATTAGCCCAGTAATCAAGAACTTTTTGCAGCTAAGACTATTGAAAGAATGCCAGTCTAATTTTAACACCCCTATACTACCTGTTCGCAAACCTGCATATTGGGTAGTGCAGGATTTACGAGCTGTTAACAAAATAACTGAAGATCTTTGCCCTGTAGTGGTAAACCTGTACACTTTATTAACACACGTAACACCAGAGATAACCTGGTTTACCATTTTAGATTTGAAAGATGCCTTCTTTTGCCTCCGTCTCCATGAAGCCAGCCGGAAAGTCTTTGCATTTGAATAAACTCAGCTCACATGGATGGTGCTGCCTCAGGGATTTAAAACCTAAAAGCCACCCAGACAAAAGAGGCTTGTGTGGCCTGGACGGTAAGCCTCTTAAACTTTCTGAGGCCCAGTGGTACAGGCTATTAAAAAAAAAAAAGATTAAAAAAAGAAAAGAAAAAAAGAAAAGCAGCTAAAACAAAAAGTACCTGGGTTATGAGATTAGTGCTAGACAACGGAATTTAGGGCAAGATCGTGAAGAAGCCATATATCAAACCCATCAGACAATAAAGGAACTGCAAACTTTCCTGGGTATGATGGGATAGTGTGGACTGAAGATCTACAACTATGGATTACTTATAAAGCCTCTGTATGCACTCATTACAAATGGAAACAAAGACCTCCAGTGGACAAAGGAGGCCATGTGGACCTTTAACCAGCTGAAGAATACTCTCATGTCAGCTCCAGCCCTAGGACTTCCAGATGTGAGTAAACCATTATTTCTGTTTTCCCATGAAAAACAGGGGATTGCTCTGGGAACACTAGCACAGGACCTAGGCCTGTATCGACAGGCAGTTGCTTATTTCTCTAAGCAGCTGGATGCAGCAGCCAAAGGATGGCCTGGATGCCTCAGAGCCGTCACAGCAGTCGTGCTAAACATCCAAGAAGCACGCAAATTCACTTTGGGCCAGAAAATGACTGTGCTAGTGTCTCACACAGTGTCCGCAGTGCTAGAAGTGAAAGGCAGCCACTGGCTTTCCCCACAAAGGTTCTTGAAATACCAAGCCATCATGACGGAACAAGATAACGTAAAAACAGTGATAACTAACATTGTCAACCCAGCTTCTTTTGTCAGCGGAAATGAAGGAAAGCCGGTACACCACAATTGCCTGGAGGCACATTTGAGGCATATTGAGGCCACATACTCCAGTCGCCTGAACCTGAAGGATACCCCTTTAGACAACACAGAAACCTGGTTCCCTGATGGGAGCAGCTACGTCATCAGTGGAAAATGACATGCTGGATATGCAGTTACCACCTGCAGAGAGGTAATAGAATCTGGACCTTTACTGACAAACACCTCCAGGCAGAAGGCTGGAATAATTGCTCTAACCCATGCCTTAGAAATAGCAAAAGGAAGGAAAATAAACATTTACACAGACTCAAGATACGCATTTGGGGTTATACATGTGCATGGGGCCATTTAGAAAGAAAGGGGATTGTTGAACTCACAAGAGAAAAACATCAAACATGCACAGGAAATAATGTGACTGTTGGAAGCAGTCCAGCTACCTTAGAAGGTAGCAATCATCAGCTACCTGAGAAGGTAGCAATCATACACATTAAGGCACACCAAAAGGTGAGTTCTGAATTGGAGGAAAGAAACAAGCTGGCGGACAGAGAGGCAAAAGAAGCAGCAAAAGGTGTGATAACAACGGAGGGAGCCTTGATCCCAGATGGACAGATCTCCCTAAAGGATAATACAGCATACAACAAAAGCAGGATCATAAAATAATAATAGATGCACTTGGTATAGTTCAGGATAATGTATCCTTAGCCATTAGTTGTACACAGGCACAATTACAGATACAGTCAGTAGCTGCCTTAATTATAAGGGAAGGGAGTAAAAGTGCTTTCCCTATCAAAATTCGAATGGCTATCTGAGACAATGCCACTGACCTGGAAAAGAAGCTCCAATCCTGGTGGACCCTAGTAAATTTCTCTATCCCTCTAAGCATAGAGTATGGGCCAGGATGATAAAAAAAAATGGCAAACTGTAAATTTAGAATCCTGTATTACATATGTTTTGATGTTGAGCAAGGCTTTTGCCACTTTGAAGTCCATCCAGACACTAACCAAAAGACTGTACTTGTATATGTTGGCCAAAGTTGCATGTGCTTAAAGACCACTTGTACTTTTGTGACATAGATAATGATAATGTAACCATAGCTGTTAAGAATAATTCTAACTTTTGTATCCGTAATTTTGTTAAAATTACAGGGTGTGACTTTTCGTATTTAGCGCCAGTTGTATCCCACCAGTTAATAGAGTACACCTATTGGGATGAGCCTTACATTAGTAAGGCAATTAGTGAGGCATCAAGACCTAATCAAAATCTTGAAAGAAGTTCAGGAAAATTGAAAGAAAATTCTATTAACCATCCATCATGACACAAAAGAAATAAGCAGAGTCTTGCAAAGGGTAAGACAAGATGAAAGCCATCATTGGTGGGATGCACTCTTTGGATGGTCACCTGCTGCAACTGGTATACTAAATACGTTTCGTCACCCCATTATTATTCTTTTTATGGTAGTTAGCATAATCTTTGTTTTGTCCATTGTGTTATTTATTTGGAATTGGAAAACGCTACACCGAATGGCAATTTTGACATCTTTATCAAATGCACAAGGTAGAGCACTAAGAGATACCTTTCATATACGTTTGTTAGAAGAAAAAGCTATATACTAGTAAAAGAATTTACTGACTTTATAGAGAAGGGGGGACTGATGCAAGGAACTTAGGAACTAAGAAATGATTTATTAAGGGATGGTCACTAAACAATGTATATTGCTTAATGGCCTTCACAGTGCTTGCCTAAGCATGAAATGCGTAAACTAAGCAGGAACAGCAGATGCAGGTGCCAGACCATTGATAGGAGGGGACAAACGTGACTACCCTAAAACTGACTAAGACTGGATATGTGGTTTAGATTACTACCACCAAGAGACACTGAGCAGTTGCAAGCACATGTAAATGACCTTGGAGCTCATTATAATATGAAGTGGGGATAGGTCATGAATATGTATAGGTGGATTGGGAAACCTAATGCATATGTAACGATTTAAGGGATAAAAAAGAGAGAGAAGCGCTGCTGGGCGCACGTGTCTTGGAGGAGTGATCCCACACATGCCCAGTGCTGAATAAACATACCTACTTTACAACTTAAACAAGTTGTGGAGTCTTCTCCGCATAACACTTAAATTCCTGGATTTTGTATTTTGAAGTTTGGGTTGTGTTTAAATATGTTCATGTCTGTCCTTTTTATTGTGAGAATAGCCTTGAAAAGTAGATTTTAAAATGTTTTTGAGTTTGAGGTGGTCTGAGCAGGTGTGACAGGGATGTTTTCAGATCTACTTGTGTAGTACACTAGTTAAGCTCTGCCACACTCAAGCAGTCATACCACTTGTCACAATGAGCAAAGAGGCTGTGTTACTTCCTTTTGTAGTGCTTTGTAGTGAAAGCATTAATGTCCTCATGTACAGGAGATTAATGATTGTGACCTAAACTGTCCCAGCTGTGATGATTAACTGGCGCTGTTAAGTGATCAATGGTGCTTGGGGAAAGGAAGAAGGACAAGTATACTGTTTTTTGAAGAGCTTGTAGGACTTCAGGCACAAAACTGCCCTATTAACCTGCACTTTATTGTGACTCACTCATGTAATTAGAAACACACTGTGTTTATTTTTATCCCTAAATATATAATAATAAAATATATAATAAATAAATATTTATCCCTAAATATATAATAAATAAATATATAATCAGCTTAATATACTCACTCCTGTAGGGATATTGAGATCCATCTCATGTTTCAGTGGATCACAAAGAGAGGCTAGCATTTTCGTGCTCAACATCATTGTTTATTTACAAATATCACAATTCTCTACCACACAACAATTCCCAAATGTAACCACTTGTAAATCAATACAGAGCAGCTTGTTTATTTAGGGAGAGAGGCATCAATTCAGCAGATTATGAATTTTGCAAAATAAGAGTTTTGTAAATGGTGCTTAGTTGTGACCATGGCTGTTAAGGAGTGAATTTCACTGCATGCAATTTTTGCTTAAAACCAAAGGAACTATCAAAGCAGCACTGGTGCATGGACAGCTGATGCTCTGCAGTCAAACAGTATTTCCAACAACAAAATGTTATTATCTGGTCTGAACTTCTCATTCCCTGTTTCTTTGAAGGAAATCTTGAAAAATCTTGGGTTTCTCCCTGAATGGGGCAGGAGCAATTTTGAAAGTTGGTAAAGTTTCCAGGCACTCCTCCTAACCACTTCTAAACTGTAGTTGTCTTAAGATGCCATCTTCCTTACCAGTAAAAGTTTAAAAATACCTATCAAGTCCTATTCATTAAAGGTGAATTACAATATTTATTTTTATCATACATTTTCCTAGTGAAACACAAGTGTGGGAATTAAGGTGAAATACTGCATCATGAAGACTTGGATCCTGAGGCAGTTAGTGGTGCTTAGCAAGACAGGATGTTTCAAAGATAGGCACTTTGAATGACCAGTCTGAATCAGACTTATGTAAGAAAGTTATGTATGATAAACAGTTTTTCACAATTAGATTCTAATGATATGAAGGTTTGCATCAGCCTTTAGTGCAGGGTTCTTTCCTCTTTTGTATGTCAGCATTTAGAAAATAAAAGTCCGTTCTTACAAGTTTTCACTTTTCAGAATTGTTTCCAGTTTTTGTAATTGAGACTGATTATGTTGGAGTACATTCCCTATTTTATAAATATATGATTTTGAAATGTAATACATTACAGAGCTTGCTTTAGTGTAATATGACTACTCCACTGTAAAAACAGTTTGTTGCCCCAAGATCCAAACAAACAAAGTATGTTCTTGTATTTACTTCATGGGTTCAACCAGAAGAAATTTGACCTTCACTTAGTTTGCATAGTTTTTCTCTGTTTGAAAACATGCAATGTCCAACATATTCATCTATCTTATATTAAAACCACTGTAAAAGATGATTTGTTTTCAGTATGTAACATCTCAAACTAATAGAAGTGGTTCATTTTTATTTTCTGTATACTGCAATAGCAAAAATCTAATACTTCCTAAAGATAGAGAAGATCCTTTATTTCAGGTGGCAGTTAGTGTTATACAGGGAGAAAGATGCCTTTATTTATAGTTACCATTATTTGTTTATATGAAACATTTAATCTTTATATAATTCTTCATATCTCTCCAACTTAAAAAGTTACGAAGATTGTAGGGAGAGATTACAAGCCAGGTGTCATGGGTTGACCCTGGTTGGATGTCAGGCACCCAAAGAAAGCCGCTCGCTCACTCTCCCTGCAGCTGGTCAGAGGGGAGAAAATTTAACAAAGGGTTCATGAGTTGAGATAAGGACTGGGAGAGTTCGCTCATCAAATACCATCACAGGCAAAGAGGCTCAAGCTTAAAGATATGAAAGTGAATTTATTACTCTAACAGAATCAGAGCAGAATAATGAGAAGTAAAATGAGCCCTTAGAAAACACCTTCTAACCCCCCACTCCCTCCTCCCAGCTCTACCTCCTACCCCAACGGTGCAGGAAGACAGGGAATGGGGATTTTGGTTAATCCATCACCCCTGGCTTCTCCCGCTGCCCAGAGAGTGGAGTCATTTTCCCCTGCTGCACCGTGGGGTCCCTCCCTACGGGAGACCTCCAGGAATGTCTGTGATGTGAATTCATCTCACCAGCAACAGCTCCCTGTGAACTGCTGCAACCTGAGTCCATCCCACGGGCAGCAGCACCCCTCAAACTGCAGCGGCGTGGGTCACTCCTCCACAGGGTGCAGTCCTCCAAGGACAGGCTGCTCCAGCCTGGGAGCAGGGCCCCTCTCTCCATGTGCCTCTCCTGGAACGTGTCCTGCTGTGGGGAAAGTAGAAGCATTACTTTCAAGCAGCAGTATCCCATGACAATTTAATATCTCTAGAAAAAGAGAACCGACATTAGAATGCAGTTCCTAAATATTTGCCCAGTTCAGAAAATGGTATTAGAATAGCAATGTTCTATATGCTTGCTGAGGCATGGTAAGCAAACCAGAAGGAGAGACAAGTTAAGCCATAAGCAGCAGAACTAGTGAAGCCTGATTTCCTGCAAATCTGTGCACACTGTCAGCCCACACCACTCCCTGCAACAAGCTGGCTTCCCTTCCAGTATGCCAGGAGATGTGCATCTCAGTAACGTGAGATCTTGTTGTGCTCGCAGTGTTTCCAATTCACCACTTACCTCTATATTCTTGTCTCTTCCCCCACCCATTGTGTTTCTGAGGTGAGGGTAGAAACACTGTCTACAGTTAGGAACAAGTTAATAAGCCAGGCAGTGCCACCTGCGGAGGGGCCAGCCAGATGGATGGCCTGCCAGCCCATGCCAAAGGGGATGGTGTATCGCACTTCCCACAGCAAGAATGCTGTATTTTATTTTCTCTCTCTGTAGATACATAACATCTGGATAATTAAATATCTTTCAGATGTCTGGTTTTGTCTCATAGGCTGAAATGGATCAACAGATTTAAAAGTGAGAAGGAAAGACTGAAAAAGCTTTCTTCCTTGGATAAATATGCTGATAATATTAGTATATATGCCATTTAGCATTGATAGGTATAGCATTAGCTATTTCACACATCTGGATGGCATGTAATGATTGTAGCACAGAAACTCAGATAAATAAATAAACAAAAAATGAGTAATTTACTATAGTTGCGTAATTCAGTAAGTATGAAATTAAGTATAAATGTCAAAACTGGCTGCCCCTCATGTCATTGAGCTGGAGGATTCATCTATAAATTAGTAAATGGACTTAGCGTCTGCTCTTATTTCCTTAGTCTTAATTATGTGATTTATTTAGGGTTTGGAAAGTTTTGTTTTCTTCACCCAGCCATGCCAACTGTGTTCTAAAAAATAAACATTAGTCTGTGAAGTAATTTCTTTTTAAAATATTCTAATGGGTTATGTTTATGGAAGTTGTGATGTCGTAACCACATTGTATATGTTATCAGGAGACCTTAATCTATAGAAGAAAGAGTGCTTTAACCCCTACACAAATACTAATCCTGCTTCTTCTTTTATTAATTTATTTCCTTCCTTTATATGTAATTTTTCTCTCACTATGAATCCTTATATAAGGCAATGGTTTATTTTAAGTCCTTTCTACTATTTCTTGCTAGGATTTAAAACTTGGCTCATTATGTTGGATATAATCCACATCACTGTAAGTGCTGTAACTTAATTACTCTCAAGAGGTCTTTTCATGTTGATCACATTGACAGAGCTTTCTTCATGTGGCTAGGGAAATTATATTAAAACCTCAAGAACCAAGACTGCATGCTTTGAAAGTGGTTATTTTATCTGGATCTGGAAGGATAAACTATTCTGTACAAGTAAATACCATTTGATGGAAACATAAAAATAACTAACTTGAAAGATCCAAAATTATATATGCTTTTCTTACAGCTCAGAAAATAACTTTTAATAATTGCTGGTACAGCTGCTACAAATAAAATACATTTCTGATTCAGTTGTTTACTTTTTTTTAATGACAAAGTTACTTAATAGACAACCCTTTGCTTTCAAAGAAATTCAAAATTCTGGAGAATTAAATACCTATCTATCTAATTATTGTAAGGAGAATTAAGTATCTATTTTAACCAAGATACTTGATTCACTCCTTGAATGACTACAGCAAAGTCTACTACTTCGTGCAAGTGAAAAATTCTGACTTTTTTTTCTAATTCTCAACTTCCCTATTTTATTCTCTTTCCTTTTGTACCAAATGGATTCAAATGGACCATCCATTTTGAAAGTGCCATTTTAGTAGCCTCAGTAGTCTGTAGTTCTAGTAGCCTCTAGCTGTTGCTTCTACTCGTTATTTTTCAGTAGTTTTAGTAGTCTGTAGTTGTTGTTCCTACAGGGCAGCTGCTTGCTCTGTCCATGTCATAAAAAGCTCTTCAGAACTAGATAGATTTTATCACACATGACATTACTCTTTATAAAATCTCCTGCTAGGTTTTGTCATTCGTGCATGATGGATTGCTAGATTGGTCATCAATCTGATATTCCGTGCCAATTTTTGTGCTAAAGTGTCTTGTGCCTCTCTTCTCCTGTCTTGGGAGGATTGAGCCTTAACAATCCATTAAAAAGTGCAAGATAAATTGCAAGACAAAGTGGAAATGAAAAGGGACTCCTGAGAGGAGTTGCGGAGACAGGTGCAGTGTAGAAAGTGTGAAAGGGTAGTTCAAGACAACAACCTTGAATGTGTTGCTCCTCAGGTTTTTACAGGACCTGGAGCATGCCAATACATCCTCAAACAGTATCTCTGCTTTTTCCTGACCTCTGGGCATAGAAGAGAATTACTGGCCTGTGAAGGTGGCTGTGCCCTATGGCTGTATAGCTTAGCTGTGTTTTGATGGGTTTGGCTTTATTGGTTACTGAATGTAAACAATAACAGAATGTAAATCTTGGACTACGCTTTGTCCCCAGGGCTCTCTATTCCCATGATTCCCTGTCTGCAGAATCTCCTATTGCTAAGACCATAGTCTTAGTCTCATTTGTCAAACCCAGATAAATTAACTGTAGGATCACTGAACCCAAAGGGACCTCATGTCTTTCCTTTCTCCATATATTACAGCTGAATGAACCTGATGAATACATGAGCCATTTTACTGGAGCAATTTTCAGGTGTTTTCTAAATCTTCATCTGCCATGTGATGTCCATTTTAAGCAACAACAATTTACTATGTAGAGAGCCAAATGATGAGCCTTTCTGGATGCTGCTATGGCAGTATATGCTATATAATCTTTCTGAGAAGCTTGGGCATGCAGCTAGTTTATTTAAAGGCAACTAAAACTAGGGTAAAGTTTTATCTGTTAAATAGCCTAAGATGATAAATGCTAAACTGGTAAAATGCTAAAACGAATCGGTCTAGGACAGAATGTCTCCAAACACGTAGTAAAGTTGCGTTGTGTCTCCACCAGCTGCTGTTTTTCTTACTGTGGGCTGGCAAAGAGTCTGTGGCTATTTCAGTATATCCCATCTCTCAATCAAAACCAAAAGCTTGCTATGGCCTACACATTGTGCAGAAGCCTTCCCAACCATTCCATAATTCTTTTACATTTTTTAATGTACAGATAGTTGACATTTTCTATTCTCTGTTATATCTGCATTGGGATAAAGTTTTTTATCTTACAGTGACTTCAGCTGAAAATTAAACACCCATACATTATACCATGTTTCTTCTTTTGAGAAAGAGTCTGAGGAGAGCTCCTGAAGTTTATTACCTTTGCCTTAGCAATCTTAAGATTATGTAAACCTCTTTGACATGAAGTACCCATTGTAGGCTCTGTAACAGCATACAGTAAGTTAAGAATGAATAATTTATGTGGGATTCCATCTGCACTTTCTAGCCAAAAACCTCAGGGGTGGGGGACAGTATTTTTTCTTGATTTTTCTGGAATCAGAAGAAATTGTAACATTGATGTGGTTGAGAAAAAGGTGATTTAGTGCCTTTCCCATTTGCTCCTCTGAGAGTGCTTTGTTTGTTTTAATATATAACAGACAAGTGCCTTCTTCAGCCAGTACTGCCAAGAAGTGGGTGTAGCCCCCATGAAAGTCGTTAATTCATTAATTCAACAGAGTTAAACACAAAGTTTAGAAGGCAAAGTCATATCACTTGCAGTAATTTGGCTGTATCCCAGTATTTGTGATAAGAAACAAGTTTTGTCACACTAACCCAGGGTTTGGTCTGGCTTATTAACCCTCGAAGATGTAGATTTTAAGTGGTAAGAGTATCATGCTATATTGTCACTAAGAATATGATAATGCACAGGCATTGACAATATTTGCATGGAATTTAGAGAAACAAATAATTCATTAAATATGAATGGAAGGGGGACAGTTATCACTTCATCACTGCTTCCCTTCTTCCACTCTGTGTTTTCTCTTTAAGGGGATGGAGGGCGCTCATATTCTTCTCCTTTGCTCTCACACACCATAGCATTTGGTCAGCACAGGAGGGAGTGAGCAGCTGCATGGAGGCAGGAGTAAATAGTTAAGACTGAAGGAGAACAGGAAATTTTAAAACCAGTGCTGCCACTAGAGGCATGTAAGATGAAATTGCATCCTCCACAGAGCTGAGTAATTGCTAACTTACCAGAAGTCTCCTAGAGACATTCTCTATAGATAACACATGCCCAGAAAACACAGATCTGTTTGCAGCAATAAATCCAACTGTTGAAAAATTCCAGTATTTCTACGTATTTTCACTTTAGTTTAAGGGTCTTTGCTGAACTCTAAATGCTTCACTTTAAATTGAGAGCTTTGTATATTTTTTGTTCCTTTTTTTAATAGTATATATATTTTACGTTACCATTTTATTATATATCTGTAAGTAATTATTTTGTATTAGAAGTACTGTAAATATTTTGGTAGTCAGTATATTCAGTTTTAGTCAGGAAATTAAGTACTGAGGTTAGGAAGTTATATTCATTATTTAATTGTTCACTGTTTCATAACTGATATTTAAAAAGATAATATGACTATAAAATTAAAATGTGAACAATTTAAAACACATTTCAAAAGTAAAACAACTTTGAAATTATACAGTCTGATACTTTTGAAATGTTTTGCTTCACATTAACTCAAAGTGTGACTTTAATATTTCTCACCAAAATTAATGTTTCCTGTTTGGTGCTCAAGATATACACATGTTCTACCTCTGCTATATAGCAATATTTGCCTGGGTAAGTGTGCTAACAGTTGTACTTCTGTCTACTGTGGGCAACAGTAAAGCTAAAGATTCAGCCTTGAGCATGCCATCTCAGTTTTGCGAGGCTTTTTTGAAAAGTAAAGAAACAATAGAATTTTAAAAAATATAAGAGGAGAAGAAAAAGCTGCGACACCATCATGCTAGATGCAAGCCCCTAATATTATTTTGCTGCTTACAGTCTCTATTGCTGGTTATTTGGTGCTTACCTATTTTGCTGGACCTCAGCAAGCTGTCCACTTGCACAGCTTTTCTTCACTTCACCAGATGGTTCCAGTGAACTGCATGGTCAAGACCTGATTCTTGAGGCTATTAGAGGGGCTGGTCCTTTCTGTATGGTAAGATGCTTACTTAGCTCTCTGTGTGCATTTTCTGATACTGCAGTCATTTTGTTGTGGTAATCAATTTTACACAAAAGAAGTTAAATTCTTTTTGAAGCAACCACAAAAACTTTCTAGGTTAACTAGAGAGAAGTGTGTTTACATGAAGCCTTTAGTGTAACATTAGACCTCTGCTAATTTCTCTTTTTGTTTTGAGGCTACAGTCTTTCTACTAACATTAAAACATATCATGCAAATAAAGGATCAATCATTCAGAATTTCCTTTTTTTTTTTCCACCCCTCCTGTTGGAACCCAATTGTTCCAGTTCTCTGATAATTTGGACCATTCCTGGAATTCTTCTTTTTAATTTAAAAGTTCCAGTAATGTTGTGGTGCTTGTCTGCATCTTTCTTTGCAATTGCAAACAAAATCACTTTGCTGACAGAATTTACAATACAGAATAAAAGAATCTCTAAATGCCTGTAACCAGCTGTGTATGTTCACAATCAGTGTTTTTCTTTTGAATAAAGAAGCATGTGTAAAAGTTGTGGCATTTTGTAAAGGTATTCTGAGATCTATTTCAGTATCAGCCAGCAGAAAAGTAAAAATGTGCATATACTTACAGCAGTGTGATGCCAAACTTTTAAAATGGGGTTATCAGAAATGTATGCTGTCTTACTTAGCAATCTATGACATTCCTCAATTAGAGATACATGGACATCTCCCTTCTACCTACTTTTCTTCTATTTCTGTTTCTTCTACTTTCTTCTATTCATACTTTGATGTGACTTCATCCTATTCTTCTTCCCAATTCCAGATTTGTCATTCTGTTCCCACCACAGTACCTCTTTCCCCTTCTGCTAATTTCAGGAAAGCTTCTTCGTTTGGCACAACAAGTCATGCCAAAAGTGTAGCAAACCACTACACCAGCCATGACAGGTACCTAGATTTCTGCATGTGAGGCATTTGAATCTGGCAGGCTAGATGGCAGAGGAGGCAATAGGCTCATTTTGGTGTCTGTGACCTGTTTCTTCAGACTACCGGTGAGTATCATTATTTCACAACTTCCAGATAGATATGTGGATGATAAAAATTTTGAGTTGCTTTACAGTACTGGATATATAAGCAACACTCTAATGAGAGTTCAGGCAAGGAAAATTGATGGCTGCAGAAGTGGAAACTGTCTCCTCTGGGAGAACTTTCAGCTTGGCTCCAGCTTCCCTATGCAGTGGTAGCAGTTGGCTTACTGAGCTGTGAGCTGCTGGGGTAGTGGGGAACCTTCCTGAATCAACCATATCTAATGGTATTAATGGATACAGCATGGCAACAGGGATATCAGTAACAACAAACACAGTTGTTAGGCAAAAGTTAGCTTGTTTGCAGTTTCAGAAGGATAGTTATGATGTTAAAATGAAGTCACTATTCCCCATGGTAAAGTCTAGCTCTTGCCTGCTATGATCACATCACTTTGTTTAGGGTTGACACAATGAATTTGGGAAAAGTGCTGAGGTAATTCTTGGGATACACTCCAAGCTTCATTATTTCTGCTACATACTGGCCTCAACAAGGAATCATTAAGATATTTGAAGCAATCCTCGAATGCCATATAATAAAGTATGTTTATGCAACTGAAGTATCTATTATAGAGAGAGAAGGAAAAGGATTATTAAGTAGTATAACAAAAGTGGCATACTGCCAGAGATTTGGATCACTTGCACTTTTTATAAATACAACTGTGTTAACTAAACTTTGAAAATATTTTCAATCTGAAACATAAAACCCACAAAAAATGAATATATGCAGTAGTTCTGGTTTTGAGATGGAGACCTGAATAGCTGCATTTGGTTCAAAAAGTTTGTTTGGGATATTTCCCCTAATATTCTTTTGAAAAACTACTTATTGTTGTAGAAGATTCTCTAGCAATAGGATTAACCCCATAATATGCAGAATGTGATCAGAGGGAAATAAAGAGATTGAAAATGGAATCAACCATTACAGTAGCTGTAACTTGGTGTGCATTACCATTCAAACAGAATTATTTAAGGGAAACTTAATTACCAGGGGGAAAGAAGACATATATCATGAGAGGCAGCTACTGAAGAGGTAATGGAATTAGTAAAATGAGACAGCTGTTTCTTTCAGAGGTGTATTGTCCACTATGCTCTACGTTGCTTTTTACACTTGACATCTTCCTGGCCCAGAGAAGTAGTGGTTAAATACTGTACACCCATATAACACCAAATCAATTGCATTGCTGTCTATATCATTTCCTGACTAGTCTGCACCCACTCTGTATCTTATGACAGCACTGGCTAGGGATTATGATCCAGAGACTTGCAGAAAGAACTCAGTTGATAGGAAATCTGCATTTGCCCTTTGTGCTTCCCAAATCTAAATGCAACAAGATGACAGACATGGGTTCAACATTTGAGATTTCCATGCATTTTGAAATTAAATTGGACAGATTGTTCTAAAGGTTTGGGTTCTAGTGTACTTTTGTTTGTATCTAACTTTAAGAAACTACTCACAGCCCAAACAACAAAAGCATGAAAAGGGGAATATGAAGGAGAATTGAACAAGGTATGTCAGAAAGATCAAAGGTTGCATTTGGGGTTCTTAATGTTTTGCAAAGTTAGCCGTCCTGGGAGTTCAAGGAACACCTATAATGGTTAGTCTACACTGTATTATGTTGGTGAAAAAAGCCAGAGAAAGAAAAGCAAAGTTTTTTATATCATGTCTCCTGGGTCACGTTGTCATGACTCTTCAGTTTCACCTCTGAGTTTTGTGAATCCCAAAGATCTCCTCACACAAACACATAGCAAATGGTGCCTTTGAAAAATTAATAATGGACAGTCTGCCTAAACAAGTTCTCAGGGCCTAACTCCAGGTTAGCAACATGCTAAAGTGAACAGAGAGGAAAGTCATGGACAAAAGGGATTAAATGGGATATGTATGTCTAAATGAATATAAGACAAGAAAAGTCTCTTTGTTCAGTATAGGTGAGATGTCTAAGCCTCCACCTGTGCAATATATGAGGGAAATCTTTGAGAATATGTTTTTATGTAACCTGTACAATGCAGGAGTGTCCTGATGCAGCCTTGTGGTGTTCACTGCAGGGGACAGTGCTGCGCCTTCCCCGAGCATCCTTGCCACGGTCTTCACTCTCAGAGTCACCGTCAGCGTCTCGGGCACCCAGCACGGGAGGCTTCTCTCACCCATGCACACACTTGCAAGCAGTGGTGTGGTGGCAGACACACATATACACAGAGGCAAACACACAGACGTCGTCGATCCGAGGTAAAGGAGCAGGAAGGGAGGGACCTTCAGTTTAGGTTCTGAGGAGTTTAATGGCAGAGGATACAGGAATGAACAACAGACGCTCAGAAGATCCAGGGACAGAAGACCCTAGACAATGGGGTGCAGAGGGTTTTATACGGGGGGGCAGAGAGGGGTGGGAAGAACATCAGGAGCCAATGATCTGAGGGTCCAGAGGTGGAGACAGGGTGACAACCAATGGGGAAGGAGGAGGGAGGAACCAAGGGGAGAGGAACCAATGAACAACCGAGTTTAACAGAACTTTCTAGAAGGGATACATATTGAACAGGGGAAATGAATATTAAACAAACTTAGCATAGAACAGGGCGGTGGCCAAAGGGCCAACCAAAACCACTAATCAACATAACACCAAAAGGGCTTGTAGGAGCTCACCCTAACTAAGAGGGAGATGTCACACAGTGGCTTCCTTCCACCAGGCATCTTTATCTTGCTCTGTGGCCAGCTGCTCCACAACTGTCTGCTTCATGGAGGCAGCCGCCTGTGGCTCCATACTTGCCCACTCAGTGGAGGCAACCACTGCCACACTGTCCCATTTACACTGTGTCATTTATACTTTGAAATACATTATCTCTGCTCTGATCAAGATGCAGAGAAAGCAAAAGGGGAACCAGCAAAATGTGCGTAATGTTACACACAGTGGTTTCCGAGAATTTGCTGCAGTAGGCGGCTAGTGCGGGTGTCATTTTTTGACATTTTGGTGTTATTTCTTGCCTTCCACCATGCATGCCAAGATCATTCTGTTTTTGTACTTTCCTTGTTGCTCTTTCTTCTGCGTTTTGAAATGTCTTGATTTATGGAAGAATACTCTACTGAGGCTCAAGGTTACTATAAACTACCTTGACATGGGTAGTTGTTCCTGATGTGTACTCTCTATGCTAACCTTCATCTTTATTTATCAACAACAACAGGAGAAAACCTTTCCTGTGAAGTATCTGTTTATAACCTCTGAGGTGCCATCAGCTGAAGTAGAGTATGGAACAGTAGTCAACTGAAAGGAAAATAGAACTCTTTGTTCTGTTACAGAACAGAACACTTTAGAGTTCACATTTTACTGGCACATACATTATTTTGTGCACATGGTAAGGGAAGAAGTCATGCGGGACCAGTCAAGAAGTCAATGAGGGACCAAGGAAGTATTAAATGAGTCGATGGATTGAAGAGGTGCTGGAAAGGGGTAATCAAAACCAGGAGGGTTTCTTACTTCAGAAAAGGAAACACTGCAAAGAATACACTGCTCATCCTGGACAGAATTTGGAATGTGCGTAAAATGAGTGTGGGTTTGGTAATAAAATCTGAGCTTGCTTGAAAAGCTTCCAGCAACTGCCTGTGAGTTCCCAGGACAAATTTATTGAAAACTTCATTTTTGTAAGTGTCTTAGTTTAAAAGA
>WBMZ01009469.1:0-91657 GCA_013400975.1 Atrichornis clamosus | reverse complement strand
GGGGGGGGGGGGAGAGCCGGGGAGAGAGAAACCGGCGATAAAGCAACTTTCCCTGCAGGGCTTTGTGGCGGTGGGGGCCGAGCCGCCGCGGAGGGCGGTGCGGGGCCGCCCCGCTCCAAACTTCGCACCAATCCCCGGGAGCCCCCGGCAGCCCCCGCCCTCCGCCGGCCCCGCTCCCCTTAACCCTTTGCGGGCGGCACCGGCGGCCGCAGAGCGCTCGGTGCGCCGGGAGCGGTCGAGCGCGCCCCGCTGCCCCTGCTGCGCCGCAGCCCCGCAGCGCTCCGGACCCCGCCACCGGCACCGCTCCGGCGTCTGGCACGCCCGGGGCTGCGGTGCCGAGCCGGTGCCTCGCTGTGCCGCAGAGCGTTCCCCTCCCCGCACCCCCGTGAGCCCAGCGGCGGTGGAGACCTTCGGCCCCGCAGCCCCCCCGCACCCCAGAACCCGTCCCTGCCAAAGCACCCCTCTCCCCTCGCCAGGAGAGAGCCCCGGCCGTGGGGCTCCGAGAAGGCAGCGAGGGAGAGATGGGGGGAGGCTGCTCCGTTTTGATCTCTCGGCTGGGATGCAAATGATGCCAGAAAGAAACTGGCCTGAACTAAACTAAACCAAGTGGAAAATAAACTGTGGAGATGTCAGTTCCTTATATTAACTGTTACAATTATTTATTATTTACTTTCAAACATGCCTCGGCTGATGTATCCGCTCTTACGGCAAATCACTCTACATAGGATCAAAACCAACCTGGCAGAATTCACCAAACAGACTAAACAAATGACAAGAAAAAATACTGCCTCAATAGTCAAACTTTTTGTATCTCAAAAGAAACATCATTAGTGTTGATGTTATAGTTTCTTAGATCTCTTACTTGATATGCTCCAGCATGAAGACCTCCTTGAAAACAAAGTTGTCTCAATACTAATTCAATGTGATAAGCACCAGGAGAACTCCTAAACCCAAGTCAAGAAGTAATTTGAACATCCATCTTATCTATTTTGTTAGGATTATGAAATCACACCCTCTATTATGATTGTTATTACTAAATAGTTTTACTCAGTGGTTCCTGACAACATTAAAGCTTGATACACAAAATCAATGTGAAAAACATCCAAGACTAAACATATAAACCCCCTGAGCCAGAAATAAACAAAGCGACTGACAACACTGTTTTTATATTTTACATATTTATATGATCATTTTTATCAGTAAAGTTAATTCAGCTGAGAAATCCCAGATGGACTACTCCTCCTATCAGGCAATAACTTCAGGCTTGTTGAGTTCAAAGACAGTCTTGACTGAGGGAAACCTTCAGGACTTAACCTACGTGGTCATGTTCATGCCATGCCTTATGATAAAATCACTCCAACTTGCACCAGAGTGAAAGCTCAATCTCATGCTGCATCTCAGGGGATGATGTGTAAAACACCTCTGCGTAACATTTCCCAGGCATCTCACCACAGAGGAGTCAAGGTCTTTGTCCCAAGGACGGCACCACACAGGTGATCCAGCCCGAAAACTATCTACACAACCTCTGTTTGCATGCATGAAGTCCAAAGCAGCCTCAGTTCTGGCACAGTTGTAGAACCCCAGATCACAGACAAGTTTCCCACCAGGTTAGAGGGACCTGACTGAGCTCCTACTCCTCATCTTGTTTTTCTAAGTCATGCACCAAGACCAAGGTTTAAATCCCAGATACACCATATCTATCTTGTCTCAGGCTGTCTAGAGATTTGAGTGAGCTCTCTCTGGGCCTGAATCAGCTCTGGTCTGGAGAAAAAGACCTTCTTCCAACCAAGGCTGTGTCCAAACCCAGCACAGAGCAGCCAGCCCAGGTTGGACATAGCAGATAAAATTCCCCTGGTGGATCCACCCCTTCTATCCTCACTTCCTTATTGAAAATCATGAGTGCCTTTATAGGCTCCAACATCTCCCATACTCTGGGCATTTCTCCTCCCAATACAATTATGAAGCAGCAAAATCTCTCCTGCAGCCTTTCACCAGTGCAAAGTTCTAGGAGATGGAGGATTACAGATGTGGTACACAAGATATTCAAAATTATTCAGGTGCCTGAACACCTCCAGATGCCCTTTAGGAAGCCTCTGTTCTTAGGCATCCAGAAGTGTTTTAAGAATCTGATTCCAAGTGATGTTGCAAAGGGATTACATGGGGCAGGGAATGGAGCCCACAGCTTCCATACCCCAGGCTAAAATAACCAGAAAATAAACCCTTCTGACTTCAAAATGTCAGCACAATTTTTTAATTTTTTTTCAAGAGCTTGTGAGTGCCTGAAAGAAAGTCTGAAACCATGCTGTAGACTTCATCCATCTCAGTCCCAATACCACAGTGGAGGAATAAATGTAAAATATTGATACAAGAAAAATAATTCATGTTCCTGAAACAGCTCCTAGTTTATCAGAAATAAAATCTCGTGTTGTTTTCCCAACACTTCTACCTCAATAAGGAAATATGCAGAGCAGTGGGGTTTTTTCTGGGCTGGCTGTAATTTGCAGGATGATTGAGTAGTCTGAAAGTCAACAGCCTCAGTTTGCTCCTGCACCCCACAGTCCTGAGACAAGGCTGTGGGAAAACGGCTTTCTGGAGCTGACAAACAAAAACAAATGCTAAGCAATGAAATACATGTGTCTCCACATGGCCTGAGAAGCAGCCTAACAGTCCATTTGTATCCCAGTTGTCCCCAAAGCCCTGTTTCCGGACCATGGCTTTTCAAATTTTGCATAGCTGTGATGGTCTAGTGAACATCCATCCACAGAACGACTTTCCTCATGTCTCCAAAACCACAAATTGAACTTTTTCCAGCTTTCTTACCTCCCTTCTCCCAGGAGCTGCTCACCTGCATTATCACAGAACTCCGTTTTCTCGCATTTTCTCCCTTTCATCTTGACTGTTTTGCCTTTCCATTTCCCGTACAGATGACCTGGGAGACACGGCACCTCCAGACTCTAATTCCTAACCTGTTTCAGTGATTTTTTTTTTTTTCCCAAACTGCAGGTGGCAGCCACGCAGCCGAATTCCCCGTTACGCCCAGCACTCGGTGGGGCTGCGGTGTTCCAGGCGCGTTGGGTTGGCAGCAGTGCCTTGCAGGAGCACGAGGCCCCGTGGCACGGATCCACAGGGACATGCCAGCGGGGCGGAGGGCGTGCGGGGCAGCTGACGGAGCACGTGAAGGTGGTGGAAGGGCACGACCAGGATTAGTACATTCCCTCCACCTGCCACTCCGTTCGTGCAGCCCTCCTCTGGTTACCCAGCCACGTGGGGTCAACCTGAGCATCCATCCAGGGTGCCTGGAAAGCGGGATTGCTCTGGATGCAGGGAAAGGTAAGCACTGTGACTGATGGGGCGGAGGGCAGGTTTCCCTGGGTGGATCAGTTCGGATAAAACATTTGGCATGTGACAAGACAGCACAGAAAATGTCACAACTGGGACGACAGGGAGCACCAGAAGCACTTTTCCATTTGCACAACACCAGAGTCACTGTGCTGCTCCGTTTGGGTCTATAGTTAAGGCTGAAATGGTGTTCTTCAGAGAAAGCAGTGTTTTATGAGAGCAGAATCACTCTGGGGGTGTATGGGCAGATGGAAAGATCAAACAGTGTGATACAGTCCTGAAATCTATATTTTTTATTAATTAAAGATGTCATGTCTTCTTCTCCCCACATATACATTTATTCCCTTCAAGTACACTTTGCTCTAAGCAGTGCTGTGAAGAAACAAATGTTTCATCATATGCATACAGTTCACTTTTATACATGAAGCATGAGTGTCATTGTCTGACAGAGAAGAAATTATGGTATCAGGGTTAGATGTCCTGTCATCCAAACCTTGGCTCGTGTGAGGAATGTTGGGAGGTCCCACTTCCCCATGGCCCTTGTATCAGAGCTTTCAAGGCTTTTTAGAGGTAGAAATGGTCCCTCTGCTACCTTGTGGTGTCTGTGTTGGTGTGAAGAACCACCAGGAGAGAGTTCCCAGCCTTTCCACCAAGGACCGGTTGCACACACTGCTCAGCCTCACTGTGCCTGGAGAATGTGCTTGGATTTCTCATTGGTGCTAAATTTGCACATGACAGCATCTGCAGGAAATCATTTCCACCATTCCCAGTTGGCCAGGAGACCCTATCTCACTTGGCCAGGTTAGGCACGCTGTGTCAGCGCTCCCTGGCACCAGGGAAACGTGACAGCCCTGATCAGAGTCCAAGGGGAGCTCAGGGAATGCCAGCCAGCCCAGCCCAGCCCAGGAGGATGCATCCTGTTGGCAGTGTGAGTCCCTCACGCTGCCTTCCCAGTGGCTGCCAAATGTATTTCAAGGTCTCGGTGGCCAGGGCACACTACTCAGCTGCTTAGTTCATGTCTCCCAGAGGGGTGACAGCAGAAGAAAACTCCTCTCTCCAGGCTAAGCTGAACTCCCCTCCTGAAGGCAAAGCTCACTTGTGCAGGAGAAACAGAGCATCCCAAAGCAGCACTGGGGAGGACAGACCAATATTCCCTGGGTGACAGCTTCAAACAGCCTTCTCTGCTCCAAGAGTGTGTATAAGAAGGTCCTAGTATAATAAAACTCTGCCATCCTTGCAAAATTCTCCTTCCTTACAGGAAAGGTAAAAACAAGGAAGATCAAACAATTCAGATGAAGAACACAGATAATGTTTTAGACACACAAGGCCCAGACCTCATCTGCTTTTTGTCTGGCGTCTCTCAGTAGATCTAAGAAAAGATACTACATCTCCCAACAAAATTTGCTTCTCTTCTACCCAACAACTACACCACTGTGACTGCTCTCACAGGAACAAACCACATCTGACACTCAGAGCACCATTTCCACACTCCTGGAAGGTGCTCAGCTGTTCAAATGAGGAATGTGGTAGAAAAATCTTATGGCAGACTCGGCTGTTATTTGTTTAAAAGAGCTATACGCCTTTTTTCTTTAATTGTATCTCATTCCTCTTTTCCAGATCCCTTTGCATCACTGTACTTTTCTTCACTCTTAAATATTTGCAGGCAGTTCCCTAACTCAGCGGTTGTTCAAACTACAAGTAGTTAAAGTTTCCAAATGTTCTCCATAAACACATCCTTCCTCAGGCCCCTTATCCTTTATATCACTCAACACTGGTTTCTTGGAGTCAGTCTGACACTGATGTATGAAGGATTTGATTTTGCTTTCCTTTTACATCTGGCTAGAACAAGAATAATCCCACTGGAGCCATTGGAATCATAGTAAGTGAGAAAAAAACCTGATCAAACCAACAGACTCATATGAGCAGCCACTATTCAGTCCAGGTAGGCTGAGCTGAAGACTCTAAATATGGACCTTTGAATCTAAATATCTCATCTTGGGAGGACACCACAGCTTTGAAGGCCTAAATGTCCTCTCACTGCTCCCTCACATCATCCTTCTGTGCGAGGAGGTTTGTCTGTACACATTGATGTTGGGTTTAGCAAACAAATGTAGCACACATGAAAGAAGAGTTGTGAAAGATAACAAAAAAAAAAAGCCCAAGATCAACAGACAGAGTGAAAAACAGAAGTGCCAAGTATTAATTGCTGAACAGACGTGAGGAATGTTAAGGGAAACTGTTTGGGGATTTATGTTCAAAGAAGTAAGACAACTTCCCAAACTATTTCCTTTCAAATCTCTCAGCATTTTCCATAAATTCCATGTGCATGTGTGGTGCTCTCTGATAACATACAAATCTGCATGCATAAACTGTTTTGAAATGTTTGTACAGTTTCATCCAAAAATATGACTATATGTTTGTGTTTTAATTGTCAGCAACGGGAGATTAGGCAAGAGCCACATGCATCATGTCAGGGGCACTGACTAAGTTTAGGTGGTATGAGCACAACCTCCCCCTTTCTGGCTGGGCCTTGATAACAAAGGAAAACCAAATTATCTGAAGGACAAACCTGCCATAAAGCAGCAGCACAGCCCCTGCTGTCAGTGACCAGAGTGCTGGCCCAGACAAACCCCCTGAAACCAATAAAGCCCTTTCAGATACCTACAAGTGTAACCAGGAGCAGAAATTTGCTGGTCAGACGTCAGAGTTTTTGCAACTCTACAAAAAAAAAAAGCCTTATGAAGTGGAGGTGGGGGGAAGAGGGACTGACACTTTGCCTCAATCAGTGTTGTTTGAAATGTCTTTCATTTATTAACATTCTTGCTGAAGCCGAACTTTAGTTCCACTCTATCAGGAATATAATGCAGCTGCATTTTCTGGATGGGAACACCACCAAAAATATGTTAACTATATAGTTGACAGCTATATCTTGTTTACTCTCATGCGTAAAAACCATACGGAAATGATCCTCACAGGAAATTTCTATCTGAATGCAAATAGAAACAATAAGAAAGACTGGAATGGGATGCTTCCTGAGAAATGGGGTGGGAGAGCTGTGCTGCCCTCTGCCCAGTGAGCGTCTTGTTCCATCCTGCCTGGACTGGCAAGAGCTTCATCTTGCCCAGGGTTTGTCTGGGAAATTCTCTTTGATTCCTGTAAGTACGGATCCAGCCAGGGCTGCTCTGGTACAGCAACAGGGTTTGCGGGGAAGGTTCATCCATCACCTCAGTGCTTTCACTCTAGGACATTCCTCTTGGAGATGCATTTTTTCTGAAGCAAATTCCATGGGCAGGGTGCTGCCTTGTGGGTGGCCCTCAGCCCATGCAGCCACACTACCACAACAAACCTTTGGCTGTATTCCTGATGGGAGATGAGCCACCCCTGGGGGAAACCCTGAGCTCAGTGGGGACTTCTCAGCCTTTCAGCTGCTCCAGCGTTCATTAGGCTCGCCTTGTCCTGGTGCTGTGCCCATGGCTTCATCCAACAGCGCCGCTGGGGTGGCTGGGGGTGCAGGGCAAGGCTGGGGGGACAACACTCACACCAGGAGGGCAAACCTTGGTGGACCTGAGGAGCGCTGCCTGCTTACCCACAGCCCAAGGAAGAGGGATACAAAACCTACCTTGGCATGATGCACCAAAGACTACATGGGGAGCATCTGGCCCACCCTCCCCAGGCACAGGGAGGGTTAAATATTAACCACTCCAAGTCTGCTGAGGCCTGGATGCTGCAAGGCAGCCCTTTTGGTTGGCAGCAGCCCCCTCAGCCATCCCCAGCAAAGGGAAGAGCAGAGAGCACACGAAGGAGCCTTGGAAATATTCAAGGAGCTGCCAGTGTTTGCTGCCAAACACTTTTATCTTTTGACATAGATAAATCTGTTGCTTACTTAACCCAGCTTTTATGAAACTCACAGCTCCAGGTTTCCAAAATAACAGGAGCAGAGTAGGGCTGGCTGGTGTCCTGTTGAGCAGCAGATATATACAGGGCAGCGAGGGGGTGACAACATATCTCATGAGAAAAATGGCTGGGTAGTAAATCATATATGATAGAAGTAAATAAGAACTTAACCTCCATGGGCCAGAGAACTTATCTTCTCATGTTTCTGTAAAGTGCAGGTGTCTGTTTACTTAAGAGAGCTATTAAGATAAAGTGTTAATAATGAAGAACAAAAAAATCTGCTACTCAGAAAGAATAATGAAGAACATAAAAATCTTGCATGGCAAGGCAGATGTAATGCAATAGTGAAAGAGCAGAAAGGTGCCATAAATACATGGAAGAGTGTCCTCGGCTGTCACACAGTTTGTAACCCAAGGCCAGGGGGAAGAGGGATGTTGGGATACAAACTACAGCACCCACTGCAGTGCTAGCTCTGAGCTCCATGGTCTGCTCACTGGGGTGCTTTTATCCATGTTTATCCATGGACTCACGACTGTGAGTTCAAACAGATTAATGTTATCCCAGGGTCTGGGTGTGGAGCTTTGGTGGGGCTTTGGGGCCTGCCTCCTGCATGAGGTTCCACATCTGACTGACCAGGCATCACCCATTTGCCAGAGCTTTTGTCAAATCTCAGGCTCCCTGCAAAAATGAGCTGGGCTCCACTCTAATTTTCAGGTCATTTGCTTCGTTTTTACAGGGATAGGTGCTGCAAAACCATTATGAATACTGGGAATAGCAACTCCCTTTTTACCTATAAATCTCACCAGTCCCAGTAAATACTAACTTTCTTTTAATACTAGAGTTATTATCTGGCAAGAATATAGTCCCTTACTCTGCAACCCATGACCCAGGCTGAACCTGTTTGGCCTGTGTTATTGTGCTAGTGTAATTCAGTGGAAAAGAGATTGGATTAAACAGGCAGCTCTGGAGGAGTAAATAAAAGGAACATGCTTTAAAGAGTAAATAGACAAGTCTGGGTATAATGGAATATCTCCTGGTCATGCTAAATCAAAGAGAAAATAATGCCCTCACTAAAATCTGAACACAGATGTTTGTCTCTGCAAGAAAGAGAACCAACAAAACCCAAAGGGGAGCAGAGGATGCTCTGGGGGTAACTGCAAATCCCCACCAGAAACAGTACTCAAAAATAGAAAGTCTAAAAGAAAAAAAAAAGAGGCAAGGTCTCTGTAACAGCCAGGCTTGTGCTGTGGAAGAAACCCAATTTCTGAATGATCTGCACAAGTTTCCTAAGATGAGTGTAGAGAAAGCAGGGTTAGCTCCAGGTAGTTCCTCACTGATTCCAGACCAAATTTGTTTAGCAGCAGAAATATTATTTTATTTCCTCACTGCCAGCCCCACAGCTCAGCCTGAACTGACAGGTCGAGTCCTCAGCTTCACCTCCTCTTTTCCTTTTGTGCTACTCTAGCAAAGCCAGGAGCATGTTTGATGTTTGACGGCAATAATGGGATTTTCCCAGCACAGGGGATCCTACAGGAGCAGCCAGCAGCTTCTGTCCAAGGCAGCAGCACGATGTCCTAAGGCAGGAGAGGGCTGGGAGGATTCGATTCTCCCTGGCAGCCTCAGCGTGCAGATTCCAACTTTGGGAATGGTGAGCTGGCATCATCAATCAGCCCAGCTGTAAAGTCAATTGATTTGTCTTCCTTCGCAGGCTGTTTTACCCCCAGCAATATGTTCACAAGCTGATGATACGAAGGTCACTGCATTCCCCTCCTGCTCACCAGGAATTTGTACCCCAGGAGCTCTACAAGAGAAACAGGGCACTCACCTTCCCTGGACCAAAATAAGAAAAAACATTTGTTTGCAAGCCAGTGATTCTGGTTGTGTTCATTCCTGTACAATCCATGGTGGGTCCTAGTCTGTCTCCTTCCCTGGTTTGGCCTGCAGAGAGCAGGGGAAAAGACCTTAAAATCAACTGTCATACTGCTCATATGTGCATTAAATATTCAAGTGGGGTAAAGCACATGTGGAGTCGCATTTCAGAGCTGACATCCACATTTTCATGCAGCGGCATCAGAAAAAGCACATTGTGGATGACTCGGGGACATTTGTTTCCCATCAGCTGCAGAGGAAATTCTCAGCACTTTAAAGGTGTGAGGATCCTTCTCATGGGAAAATGGGACAGTGAATCTGGGAGTTAAAAATGAAGTTCTCTTCTTCATTTCTACAGTGACTTTAGTGACAGAGCTTTAACGAAGAGTTTTGACAATATACAACATTGTTATATGTTGGCTCAGCTTTATGGATGTATTACCTCTCCTCTGCTAACAAGGGAATAGGGATCATCATTTCAGCTGAAAGACATACAAATTTTGTGCAGACATTTTTCTAACCAGGCCCTAAATGTCTTCTTCATAAATCATTTGCTAATATGAAAAGGATAGGAACTTTTGAACATATTGGAGTCCTGATGGAGTCCATAAATTGAGATACCCAGATTACAGACACAACCACGCCTACTTGAGCACAGCACTTAAAGTGAATAAATGGAGAGAAGGAATTACACATGTTGTAAAGTTATACAGTGCAAAAGAATTCTTCAAGGAATACCATATCCTGAGCCTTAGACAAGGAAATCCAGGCCAGGCATTAGGGAAAAAGTGAATACATTTCAAGGCCAGGCAGAATTAGCAGGATGATCAATCTGAATAATCCAAGGTGCCTAAACTCAGGCATAGTTTCCAACAAAGTGGAATAAGTGTGACCCTGTTGTGTGATCCAGCACCAAGGTGAGGGACTTGGGTCATAGACACCACAATCATCTGCCTGAAAGCCTCCTCAGGGCACCACTTCAGAAGAGATTCAAAAGCAAAAGGATAATTAAAACTGCAGGCCAGCATTTCCAAATCACTGACCCTAACTCCTGGGGGAAGAGCCATGTTGGTGGTGCTCTCTGGCAGGACATGCACCTCTGTGAACTCCAGTGCAAGGAGTGGCCACCAGAGCATCCTGCTTTCACCAGATAAAAGCTCCTGCCCAGCCTTAAAACCAGTCTTCAGGGAGAAGAATAACTCATATTTAACATGGGTACAATCCTGTGAGAAAAGAGGGTGCAGGTTCTTGAAGGAGGTGCTGTGTTTCTTCCATCACTTTGAGGCCCCTTTGGTGCCACCCTCCACCCTGATCCTCTGGATTTAACTGGGAGGAAGTGCCCCACTGCACTATGCAGGAAGGCAGTAGTTAGTGGCTGTGCTGGAGAACAGTTTGCAGGTGTGATTCTGTAGGAATCCATCCAGGGCACAGCTGAGCCTCAAACAGGTTTTCTAACTGGGGTAGCTGGAGTTCTGTGCATCAGAACAGTGAACCATGTACTTGGATAAGCTGGACAACATGGGCTTTCACTGGAGGAGGGTTCGCCACCAGGGACAGACCCAGCACAGAGCTTGGATACACCGGATACCAGCCCTTTTCCTCTCACTGCCACTTCAGCTGTCAATCACATGCAGGCTCCTGATTTATAGCAAGTCATGCCATCGCTCTGGTGAGCTGGAAGTGAGAATGCCTGCGTGAAGCCCCGGATGCCACCACAGACAGCAGGACACATGGTGTGAAAGGTGTAGGTGTAGGGCAAGTGGCTGACACCATCATCCCCTAACAAGCAGAGTTTGCACAAAGAGCAAATCGAGCACATGAGCTAAAGATTGACAGACTACTGGTCAGAGATGAGCTGCAGCCACAGAATTAATCTCTGGGTCCAAATCTTTTCCAAAGCTCGGGAGCACTTGGGCCTGGAGCCGTCATTCAGCCTGTAAGAGACAGAGTCTCACAGAGACACTGTGGGACACTTTGGTTTCTAGTGCCTGATCCAAATACCTACATGAGGACATGGCACTCCCAGCATCTTTCTCTTCCCCTCCCATTGTCCTGACATGCTCTCACCAGCTCACTTCAATTTGTATCATGTTTAGAGAAGCTTTGAAAACATTTCTCAGCTTTGCTGGGAATTTAACCCTTCTTCCCAGTTTGTCCTGAAGATAGCCTAGGAAATGACATGTTATTCTAGGCTATAGGAACTACCCTTGGCTGAACATTCCCCTTGTTCACCACAGCATTAAGGCAATAGTGAAAGGGAGAAATAAATACCTTCAAGTCTCAGTTACGGGTGAGCAACAGAGGGGTGGTTTATCCTTCTGCTGCTGAACCTCCCTGTGGTGCACACATCCACCTGAGCTCCATCAGAGGCAGTATGCCAGCATTTTGCTCCTTACATCTGATACCACGGGGACCGAATTACGTGATTTCCAGGGCCACCTCGAAAATTACTGGCAAAATCCCACATGGGAATAAGATTTCTGAGACCCAGAAGTGCTAGGGAGCAAAAGGAAAAACACTGCATAGAATCATGCAGACCTGCTAAGATGGGTATCGATGATCATTGGAAGGCTGGTGTGGCTCAGCGCAGACTCTGTGCAGGCACGTCTCCATTGTGCTCCCAGTGCATTCCAGAGCTACCTCAATTCCTGTCAATGTCTGATTATCCCTCCCTTCCTTTCATAGCTAAAGGAAACATTGAAAATGCCAACATTTACTTTTGTTTATTCTTTTCTTATCCATCTCTTCCTCTTAGCTGGTAAGTGCTGCACAGCCTCTGTTCTGCCATGCACAGCAGTAGTGTGTGAATAATAAATAACAATGATATGCTTTCAGCCAGAAAATAAACCCCATATGTGTCCTCAAGTATCTCTTTTCTCTTGAAGTATTCATGCAAACATTGGTTCCAGAGACTGTTATAATCCTGTTTACTTGTCAATGCTTGGAGTGAGCATGTAATTACAGTTCCACTGTAAGATACTTAACATGTAATTCAATGGCAAAAAGCTGCCACGTTATTATAGTCTTCTAAGGTTGGATTTATGCCCTGAAATCTAAATTAGTCCCAACAATTTCTGTTCAGAGGAGGATGATTTAATGCAAATATTATCAAGCACACCAAAGAGCAAATTTTGCCAACACAAGAAAAAATGCAAGCAAGTAATTTTTAATTTTTTTTCTTAAGCTTTACTTGCCACCGCAATTTTCTTGGACTTGTATCTCACTAGATAGGGAAAGGGTTTGTGTTTGAGTGAGGTGCAAAAGTGAAATGAAATGCATCAGTGGCAATCAGAAACCTTAGGAATCAGTTCTGTCCTTGAGACGGACTCAAAACCTCTGGGACACGTCCCTTATGGTGATACCCAAGTGTGACCTTGATGTCAGTACTGAGCTGAAAGAATAAGGAAGTTGTAGGCATACCTAGCCTTTGCTCACTCACTCACCCTGGTGTAGCTGTCTCTAGGATCTGTTGTTAAGCTACTGCCTTGTCATACCATCATCATCAACTACACTAATTGGGCCCTGCCTTTAAAATAATCCATCCTCAGTACCACAGCACTTTGCACTCCTACGGGCCTGTTCATTCAAGACTCTCAGAGGGCTTTACATGTCCCGACTGCTCAAGCAATACAATGTGCCCAAGAATTTGGTCAGAGGCACAACAGGGGTAGCTGTGTTTGCCACAATACAGTTACACGCTTGCCCATGGTCACAGCCGAGGATGCTTGAGGAACAGAGGGAGGACTCCAGCTCCTGGCTCCATTTTTTTCTGCATGCCCAGTCCCATGGTTTGTTATGACCCTCAGTTTCCCATTTGTAAAAGAAACTTCAAACTTTCAGCTTTTCCAAGGGCAGTCTGACACCAGACGTGGGACCCTTCAAGAGCAAGTGAGTTATTTGGCCCTGGAGACACCTGGGTCTCCTTCACCATTTCTCAGCAAGGTTGCCCTTTCCAAGCCATTCCCTGACTCCTGAAGGCCTTTCAGTACAAAAATAAGGCAGGCAGTTTTGTGACGAGGTGTAGAGGCCACAGCTAGGCTGGGAGTCCACGGGAGCCATGAGAGCACGGGCAGAAAGTCCCCAAAGCTCAGAGGAAGGGGAGGAGAGGAATGCAGCCCCTGAGCACCTGGGACCCCACGCTGCCAGCAAGCCCAGGTGTGCACCACACCAGCGGGGGGACCACGGGCCGTGAGCCAGCGATGACAGCCCGGGGTCCCTAAGACATCAACTCTTGGGGTCTCGCATGCATCTGCCGGAGGGTTTGAGATTTTCCGTGGGCCAGGGGGATCATTAAGCAGGTGGGCTGCTGGCTGTCCAGCTTGCCAAACTCAGGCAAGCTGCAAGGGGGTGTAACCCTGTGGAAATCACGCAGGCATGTGGATAAATGTGCTACATCCTCACCTATGCATGCACAAACACACACGGGGAGCGCTGAGGGTACACGCTGGCTCAGATGCATTTGCAGAAGCACAAGAAGACCCCAGGAAGAGAGATGAGTAACAGCAATGCAGAAACCATCAGCTGAGAGCCACCATACAACCCTTGGAAAATGTCTAGCCACTTGGCTCTCCCCTTAGCAACTCTCCACTCTTTCATTTAGGACAAGCTCGCTGATGGTCCAGGTTCATACAGCAGTTACATTGTGCCATCTTCTGGTTAAAGGCTGTGGACTCCCTCTCCAGGAGTCCTGCTTCCCTCCAGCACGCAAGGAAAGGTTTTCTCTCACGCCTTTGAGAAGTGAGATCTGGAGATATGGGGGCAACTCAGTTGCTGTGGTGTAACAGCATCACCTGCAGAAAGGAACCACAAGCCCAAGGCAGTTTGTGAGGATCACAGGGACGCAGGAGCTGCCAAACACAGCCCTGGTCTGCCAAGCCTGCTGTTCTTGCCTCCAGGAGAAATAACACTTGAGCATATCTCTTCACTGAGACATTGAGATACCCTTATACCCATTTGGCTGCCTGTGCAGCTATGAACAACCAGTAGATGATGAGCAAACCTGCAGGAAAGTGAAAAAGAAAGTAGACTCAGCAGGGTCCTCAGAGACAAAACATGTTCATCTCTCTAGTGAGAAAGATCATCAATATCCGTAAATGCATGAGGACACATGTTCAGAGCTGCTGCCAATTACTCATCTGGATCATGAATATGGGGAACTGGATGTTCCCAACCCACCCTTTGCTGCAGAAAAATGAAGATACAAAACTGCAGAGGGATATATGATCTTGGAAAGAGCTCTTTGTGGAGAAATAAGTGGTCTGAATGTGCCAGCCTAGACTTGATGCAAAGAAATTGACTGACAAATCCTCTTGTTTTTCAGCAGCACAATTTATAATGTAAGTTTTAAAACATGGCTCCTGAAAGTAGAGCAATTTCCAGCACTGCCATGGCTCGCCCAACTCTGACCTCACTTGCACTGACACAGCTCACTTGGTTTCAACAGCAACATTTCCCCACCTACCAGGATCATTTTGCAGAAGTAGGTGTGCAGGATGATGAGTTCAAAAGGAGCTAATTAGGCACACACTAAACAGACAAATTAGAAACAACGGCTTCACTAAATACTGGTAAAGCAAACACAGCTTCAGGGAAGATCTGTGCTAGGGATTGTCATCAGCACTACTAGTGTGAGCTGGATGAATTAGGTGCACAGCAGTCCCCACCGAAAGTTTGGCATATAGTGATGCCACTACTGAAAACACTATGAAAGGATGAAATCACCTCCTGTTCCAAGAAAGAGAAATAGCCACTGCATTTCAGACACTGCAGAGCATGGGACCTGACAGACCTGTGGCTGCAAGCATTTGCCATCCTAGTAATATTTAATTATTTGACCCGGAACTGGACTGGTCTTGAAGACATGAAAAAAGAGTCACCTCTACTGCTGACCTCCTTGGCACCCTGCTGTGCCCAGGGGAGCTCAGCAACAGCAACAGCTCTCTGCTCTGGATAACATATAGTCTGAGAAAAGGTATTTTTAACACAGTATTTTTATCCAGTTTCTAGCACAGCGCAATATCAAATACCCTGCTAAATCCCAAATACATCACAACTGCACTAGATTCACTGCCTCTACTAAGTCAGAAAGGCAATTGTACATTTTTTTGACATGATCTGGTTTTAAAGTGCCCATGTTGTCTGCTGGTCATTGGATACTTTCCTGCCAGATGTTGTTGCACAAACTCCTTCAACAGCCTGTGAAGTCTGGATGCTTCCCCAAAACAGACAACACGCTAATAACAGAGAAGATGCCAAGACCTGATTTCCTGATTTTCTTAAAGGCAGGTACCATATTTGTTTGCTGACAGTCTTCAGATGTCTCTGACCTGGAGGTTCATTGACTTCATTTTTTTTGCCATTTTTTTTCTCACTAGATGCCTGATTCTTGCATGTTCTCCAATTCCCATTGACACCAGAGAGAATTTCGGCTGATCCAGGGCTAGAGGACACAGCCCTGGCTTTTTTCAGCTCCCCTGGGTGCATTACATCTGTTGATTTATGTGAGAAATGGTTACTTTGCCTTGGTGGAGAAACAAAAATACCCAAGTGTGAAAAGAAAAGACGACTGAAGACACAATGGTCCTGTCGTTCCTGAAATGTTTGTCTCACTTCAGAAACAACATTCTGCACTCAGACCAAGTGATAAGTGGGGACAGAGATTAAGCCAAAATAAACCTCCTTATCTTAAAAAAAATTCAGCTTCCTAAAGCCAATCTGGATCTGATCTGTGTGAACAACAAGAGAAAGTGCAAGAAAGCTGAGATACTTCTTAAAATAATAACACTGTAGGGCCCAACAAAATGTAAACTCTGCTCACAGAACAAAAGTTATTTGCAATTAGCACTGACATGATGCCCCTGAGAGGTCAGATGGAGAGCAGAGCACTAACTGTTCTACGTCTTGCACGTTTAATTTGCAAACATAGGCAACGATCCTGTTGGGAGATACCTTGGCTGGACATCAAACACCAAGTGGTTCTTATTGTCTGTGAACTTCCCTTTAAAAGCAATAGGACTCCTCCCGGCACGTAAGGTTGGAGGCCTTTGGATAAAAACTGTGTATTGGGCTGATTTCACCAAGTCCTCTGAGGCAAGAAGGATGATTCCTGGTACATGGCACTGGTTAAGGGGCTTCATTACAAGCCCTGGCCCTGTGAAAACTACTTGGGTACCTTTCTCCACCAAATTTATCTCCCTCTTTTAATCCCATTCCTTGAGGTTGAATTAAAATTTGAAAAAAAATAACTCATGAGTAAATTCTTTGTGAATGGTTATAAATCCTTCTTGGACACCAAGTCAAGCCCTCAGGTGCCCTAAACAGGTATAACCCGGAAAACAACAGTTTAGGCTCAATAAGGTCACTGAGTGCATGGCAGTGAAGATGTCCCGTGCCATGCCTTGAACTCATTCCTGCTTAGTTCCCTGATCCAACACCATGGTTGTCAACCAGAGGGATTTGTCTTCCCTGCACTGTGCAAACCCCTCCAGCATCAGACACAAACGTGTCTGCCCCAGCCCCTGTCCCCACCTCCAGCACACAGATCAGCCCTGGGCTGAGACATCTCTCTCCTTTCTTGCTGGGAACTACCACTTAATATTTGCTTTTTCCTGTTGTACAGATTTCTTTCCTTTACGCACAAAATATAAATGTAAGGGTGGATCCCTTACATGTTTAGGTGCTTGTACAGCCTATGTGTACAGGCTACATCTTTCTCTTTTAGTTAACATAATCTGTCAAAAAAACATGAATTAAGAGTTTCATGTCATGAAACCTCCAGGACCTCTGAGACTTCTGCATGTGGGAAGCCATCCAGTTGCCACCACGAGTCAACACCCTTCAGCCAGCCTGACTTTATTCTTCAGGTTAGCAACAAACTGGTCTATCCCAGGGGTTTTCCTAATAAACATATATATAAATATTCTGTAAGCTGAAATGTCTGGCTGGTGGTTCACACAGACTCTGAAGGACTTTTAGGGTGACACTATTACACAACTCCAAAAGAGGGTTCTGCCAGATAAATGGCCCCCAACTGGCCCACCACCCTCTTCCACTCCTGGTTTAAGCAGTGCTGGGTCCAGCCAAACGATATTGCAGGTGCACCATGACACACCTGTAGGAAACAGACTGTTTGAGAATTGTTGTTATCCACGTGGCACTGGCAGTTGGCAAACTGACACCTCCATATGGCAAACGTAGGGCTATGGATGTGCCCAACGGGATGAGAGTCCTGTGCAATCCCACAGGAGCCAAGTCCATCACTGAGCTCAAACCAAGAAAATTCTGTGGCTTTGCCAAGTATTTTGCACAGAGAGAAGGTCTTCTCCTGGGACACTGTTTCCCAGCAGGACAGAGGAGAAATGACACTTCAGTTGTGCCCACTAAAGCCCATGTCCAACTAGTATGGGTGCTGGAAGAAGTCCAGCCCCACCATCAAACCATCCATGAAGGAAAGGCACTAATGAAGCAGAGCATCTGATGGGAAAGATTGTTTGTCCTTTTTCGCCTTGCAGAGAATCTCTCAGCACATTTTTCAATCATACAACATACTCGGCAGTCATGTGGACTGAATTGTTGCTCCTCAGGGGTCTGTCTGCCAAGAAAACTTGAGGAATGACTCATGCCGTGGCATTCAGAGAGAGGGGAGGGAAGGACACGGAGGTGACTAATGATTCCAAAGCGCAGAAGTTTAATTCCATGGGAAGACAGGTCAGTCCTACACACAATGCTGGAAAATGCCTTGCAGCACATCAGGATGACAGAGCAGAGCAGTGGGTATGTGAATAGTGGAGAAATGCATCCCTCTCTGCAGGGCAGAGACAGCACTGCCATGAAGAGGCAAGTGATACACATCTGATCCACCACTGACCAGGAGATCCAGAGGATATGGATGGTTCAAAGCTGAACCAGATCATTAGAAAATCAGTGAGGACTCTTTGGTGGAAACCTGAAGTGGGGATGGGAACTTTCTGCTGAATTTCTGCCTAAATCACAGGAAAGACTCAGTGGGGAACATTCAAGAAAAGGGCCAAAATGAGCTTTCCTCAGTCAGAGGAGGAAAATTTGTTAAACTCGTGTTATATTGTCTCCTCTGTGACCCATGCAATATCAGTGTTGGAGAGAACCAGATCTGCTCCAACAATATTTCTGGGAGATGCACTTGAAAGCAGGATGCACAAGGGAGAGGATACATCCCCTTTGCTTCCAGAAATATTTGTTTCACATCCATTACTTTACCCATAACAAGCCCCCCATTTACAGAGTCCAAGTGATCCATCTTTTGCATTTCTTGCTACTTTAACAAATCCCATGTAGAAAAGCTGTACATTCTTTCACATCCACTGTCCAAAGAAGGGAATCAAGCAGAGGGAGATGGAAAACTGTTACAAAACCAGTGGCTCCTTGTTACATCCCTGTACCCCTGCTTTCTTGCATATCTTTGTCCATAAAAGGCCCTCCCTGCTATACATATCACCCTCCTCCAGCCCAGGCTGGGCATCTCACAGGAGGCAACAACACTTTGGTGGCCAGGAAGGACGGTGCCAATTTTACAGAAAAATGGGCAAGTTCTGGAGAAATCATTCCCAAAGAGGCAGTTTCACCTTGAAACTAACATAGAATACATGGTTGTGCTTACAGGACACCTGACACTGCCAAAAGGAGTGTGGAGTGGGAAAATAAACCACCCCTACCCCTCGGCTTTCTGCCAGCACGAAGTGTGTCCAACTGCTAGACTGGAGAGGCCCCACCAGCTATGGAACACTGGCCCAGGCTGCAGCTCCCTCGCTACTGGTGGGCATCAGAAAAACAAGAGGGGCAGGTTGCCTGACATCCCCAGGGCCGAGGGGCAGCCAAGCTCAGCCCCACCTGGGTGCAGGGCTGGTGTGCAGAGGTTGGGGCTGGCTCCTGGAGTCACTAAGGCAGGGATAGGGTTTTCTTTTGGTGGGGGGTGGAGGGGTTGCTGCGCCATGGCGTCATGGCCAGCTGCTGAGACCATGTCTGGGCCCAGGCACTGATTAGAAGTTATCCCAGACAGAGCAGGGCGAGGGCAAGAGGGGAGAGTGAGTGATGGATTAACCCGTTTTGAGTCACACTCTTTATAAAGAGTGGGTTACTTTCTGCTCCAACACTGAGTTACGCTAACAGGCATTGCTGAGATGGGGCCTGAGTGAGATTTATTTATCTTGAATCCCTTTAAACATTTCAACACCCTGTGGCTGTGCACCCAGCAAGTCTGTGAAACCACATGCCTCACAGTTCCTGCCCTCTCTCAGCTATTCCCTCCTGGCTGTTTCATTCCCTCGTTGCTGCAAGCCAGATTTCTTGTCCAAATTAAAAGTTAAGGCAGAGGAGGCACACACTTGGCTTTCCCCTGTGCCCACCTGGTAGGGCCTGGTCCTGCCTGGGGATGGTGGGGCCTCTCATCAGCACATAACCACTGCTAAAAGACTCCATGGACTCTTCTTTGCTTTAAAGTCCAAGGCAATATGGATACTGGTGAGCAGCACGGCATGGGTCACTCCTCTGAAATCGTGTTAACTTTGGAGTGCCTCGTGCTGCACACAGGGTGTGTCTTGGGAAGAGCTCCTACATCTGCAATCCATCACTCACAGACTCAGCTGAGAAGCTGGGGTGATACAGCCCCTTTATTAACTTTGCAGTCCTCTGACTAATGAAACACAGTGGGAATGGTTTATGGGCTGGTACTGAATGGCACAGGAGTCCCAGCACCCTTGTTTCCATCCAGCACCTTAGTTTGGAGGATGCACTGGAGTCATCTGGGCTCACTGTGGGAACAGGGAGCTGTTAGTTATGCATCAGCTGCTCTGTCCAATTCAGGAGTGCTGCAAAAATAAAGAAAAACAGCAGTTTATCTAAAGACTTCTTCGCAAAATGAACAGCCAAAGCACACAGATATGCCCTGCTCTTGCACTACTGAACTAATTCTTCTTGCTGTTGAACCTGAATTGAAGTGCTTGCAGCTCAGCCTTAGTATTCTGAGCTGCCCTCTACTCAAAAAACATCTTTCCCCACTTCCAAAAACATGATATTCACTACTCATCAAGGCAAGAATTCCTTGGCAGCACAGGTGAACATTTCAGGCTTCTTCCTCCCATGCATCCTCAGTACCTTCACCAGACTCTCTTGCCACACCCACTAGTAAATTTTGTGTTTTGCTGTCTTGTTGATTCTACCATTTCAGCTTTCTAACACCATTTAGAACAATTTCATCCAAAGATCTCAAAGTGCTTTACAAGGTTTAGTTAATTAAGCCACTGAAGTATTATTACATCTCTCTTATGGAAGAGAAAGCCAAGCAAAGATGTTAAGTGACTTGCCAAATGTAATCTGAGTCAGTAGCTAAGTTGGGAAAAGAACCCAGGAGTCCTGACTCTTAACCCATGGCTGTAAACCATTTTTCTCTATAAAACTGAAATTAGGCAAGCTGAAGGGTGGCAGCGCAGCTTTTCCTTTTACTCTAGCTGCCTTACAACTAGGACAGCAAGAAAAATATGGGCTCTTAATCTTGAAACTGGGTACATTTGTTTGAAATGGACTGTGTGAACATTTTGGGGCACTTGCTACCTTTTGAAGTTCTCACATCATGGTCATATTTGAAGAAGATATTGTGATACCAGGAGTTATGGGCTGGTTGCAGGAATGAGTGCTGTGTTATCTGAGAAGTTAGAGCAGATCATTGAAACATCACTTCAAAACAGTCTGACAAATTTATGACATATTCCTGCTAACTGAAGGCATAAAAGCCACCAGAACAAGCTATCATTTGTTCTGCCTAATACTAAAGAGGCAAAGAAGGGAGCATAAAGGTGAATTCTCTTACAAAAAAGAACTCCTCTCCCTCCAGCCCAGCCTAGCCCAGCAAGAGGAACTGCTCCTAGTCTAAAGATAAACACAGCAATAGCAAGGGCACTTCCACAAGGAGGCCAAAGAATTTGAAAGAGGAAGGAGCAACTGGGACCCCAATGAGCCATTTGCCTGTATCCTGCTGTCCATAAGTTTTATAAATTATGGGAGAAAAAATGCTGTGCATAACTGAAAGCTGCCCCTAGACACCAATAATTTGTCTGACCTGCATTTAGACAACCAATCCGCTCAGCTCTAACTACCCTTGGCAGCCTCGTGCCGGTCGTATTTCTACATGGAGGAACTGTTCTTCAACAATTTCTTCCAGTGTGCTTGCAGCACAAACAGGCTTTTCTTTGCAAGCAGGTATGTGTGCCTTCTTTTTCCAGTTATTTCTTTCCTCACACACGTGATTCATGTGGCCATTTGAGAAGAAAAAACACCCAGCCCCCACTTTCTTTCCTACTAACAATGGTGCTGCAAGCCCTGCTGCAGTTTTATGGGACAGGGTTTGGGCTCCTCTGTTTTAGGAGGCAACAGCATCACCTTTTTCTTCCATTTCTTCAAGTCCTATTTCTATCTTTCCTTAACATTTGCCTGCAGCATCATGGTTTATTACTCAAGGAATTGATAATCCCTTGGGTCTGTGAGATTGAAGATGTGGTGAGAAAAGCACTAAAGAAAGAAAGCAGATGACAAGGACACTGTGAGATAGACATAGACATAAAGATATGTATATATTTGCTCCTTCTGTGAAAGAATCCATCATTTACACCAAATGCCCCAGGACCTCAGGGCATTTGTAAGTGCAGGATTTAGGGCCTTGTAGGAACATGCCTTTGCTCTTTAGTGAAGGCTCAGTAGTATCATGCTTGTATGAAACCAACACATCCAGTGGTTTCCCGCAGACATTTTCATGATGGATTGCTGGCATCATTTGTTTTCTTTTGAAGGCAATTCATTTATCAGAGACAATTACTCAACTGATAAGTTCAGTGTGTTCAGCTGTTCGTGGCTACACAGCAGCTACACGCCAATAAATATGAGCTGCAATTAGCTTGATTAATGATTTCAGATCACTAAACTGCAGCTTTGTTTAAGATAAGGCTCTAAGAAGCTTTTCTGCTGAACGTGGCAAGTTTGCTGGCGGTGGTGACACTAACTTCATTGTGAGCACCCCAAGTCCAGCAATTGCTTCAGTCTGGCTTTGTGATAAAGCGAGTTCCAGTCGTCAGGACCTCCGAGGAGCTCAGCAGGTGAATGTAGGGGCTGTGCCTCAGGACTCTGCCAGGGGACTGGGGCTCTTCAATGTCTTTATCAATGACACCGAGAGTAGGATCGAGCGCATCCTCAGCACCTTTACATCTGACGGGAGGCTGAGTGGGACAGGTGACAAAATAGAACCCCAAATCCAATAAAAGAGGCAGCCTAACAAAACCAATAGCCTACAGGTTGAATTTCCTTCAAATTAGTGCTTTACAATTGCTATAGAATTTTATGCAACAAACTACACTGGGTGTGTGCGGGAGAGCCTTGTGGTTCCCTTTAAGGTGAAATAGAAAGAAGTAAGGCTAAACAAACACAAAGATGAAGGTTTGGGTCCATTCTTAGGTTGGCAGAACCTGTTCTAAAGCTAGAAAATCGAGTCAAAAGGCACAAAGCCATATCTCATGTTATTATAGATCTTACAGATATTATCAGGGCCTTATCTTGTAGGACTATAGCTAACTGGAAGATCTGCTATTCCTATTCTTTCCCAAATTTTTTTCCTCTTACCCTTCTCACTTTTTCATCTCTACTCCTTTGTTTGGTTGTCTACAATTCTGATTTTCCCCAGGAAATCTGATGACTACTAAAGACAGACAACAGGGCTCCTATTTCATCTTGTCTGCAGGCCTCTGCAAAGGTATGAAATGGGCTTCACAAGCACTAGGTCATTCTCTCTGCTCTGTGGGAATGCAAATAATGTTGGGGGTTTGGGTACCTGACATTGTGATTTTAAAAGAGTGACTTCCATGAGCATGGATGTCATTCTAGTATATAGGAAACACAGGGATGCCAGTAAAACCACCATACCGTGTTCGAAAAAGGTGCATTTAAAGGGGCTTACAGCAGACAGAAAGGCCTTCAAATCCCTTGCCTCAGTTCCCTTGTCTTCCAGTGTCCCTGAAGAATACAGACATTAAAAACAAAACCATCCTATCCTTGTTTTGAGCATCAGCCTTTTGGAACATCTCCTCTACCATAACCTGCAGGACCCATTTTAGCATCCTGTCCAACTAACCAGGAGGGAAAACATGTTCTATTCCCTGATCTTCTTAGCAGTCACTTCTTGCCTGCACAAAGAGATACTTGTATCTGCTGACTGAGACGGGAGAATACACATCACCTCTAATGTCAGGATGTTAAAAATATGTGACACAGGCAATGAAGACACTGCTTCATGGGAAATTCTTGTTTCAGACAGCAAATAAATGAGGCTAAATTTAAGAGTATGTCCTGATTAGGCCTGCATTTGGTCAAGCATTAACTTCAAGGGGCAAACTCCCTCAGAGGCAACAGAAAAGGAAGATGAAGTGCACACAAAGTGATCACAGGAGGCAACATTTGTAAACAACATTCAACAAACGCTGTGTGCACAGGTGGCATCATGGGGGTCTGCTATAGGCCATCCAGCCAGGATGACAACACCAACAAATGATTCTGGAAGGGACCAAGTGACACCTCCAAACCAAGTGCCCTTGTCCTTATGGGGGATTTCAACTTGCTGGATGTTAACTGGGAATACCACTCAGCTGGTACAAACTGGTCCAGAAGGTACACAAAAATGCCAGGAGGAAAACTTCCTGATACAGAACTTTTAGTAGTGTGTCCACTGTAAAGCCACCCTGTTGTGAATCCACCCTTAAGGGGAAGAGAAGCACCCAAGATTTGTAAATGCTCGTGATCGGAAAGAACAACAAAAGTCACAGGGTCTGCTAAAACTCACCAAGTTTTATTCATAAATAACACGCTTGGCATGGAAATTGCTATGTTAGTCCCTAACCTACTCTACGTGCACTCTGTGCTACGAACTACAGACTCTGTGGGAGTGGAATTGGGACAAACGGGTAGGGGGAAAGGGAAGGGAGACAAGGAGATTAATTCAATAGAGGAAGAGAGGAAGAAAGAAAGAGAGATAAAAAGAGATCAGCAGTCATGATTCCAGCATCGATCCAGCTGATGTGGATGTCAAACCTGGTCCCGACATCCATCCAGCTGATGGGGATGTCCAGGGTCCTGGTTCCAGTGTCTATCCAGCTGGTGGGGAGGCTGGTCCTGGTTCCACCGTCAATCCAGATGATGGGATGTCAGTCCTGTTTTCAGCATTGATCCAGATGATGGGATGTCCAGGGTCCTGGGAGCACTGCCCAGGCTTGAGGGGTGTCCTTCTTGTGCATAGGTTAACCTGCCTTGAAGACAGGTTTCTTGCTTCCTATGCTAATTAATTGTCATGCACAGTCAATTTTTCAGACCTTTCTCAAAATGGGTCAAAGGCTTTGTGGCTCTTGGCTGATCTTGATTCTGACCTACAGTCCACACTCACTTCTTGGTTTCATTCCTGCCCTTTGACTGCACTGTGTTGTGCTTACCTCCAGGGACTAGAACAAGGGTGTTTGTGCCAAAAAAGTGGTGTCCTATCTACCTTCACATAGCTCCCTTTCACAGTCACAACTTGTTCCTTCTCATGTCCAGTTATTACCAAGAGCTCTTTGTTATTTCCAAGAGTCCTTGGCTGACTCCAATTTGGCTATNGTCTTCTGGGATTGTACCCCTGTGTTGCTTCCATGGGATGCTGAGTAGGCTCAGGGCCAGGCAGCCTCTCTGGGGCCCAGCCTGGTGCTGGCAGTGGGGCTCTAACCCTCAGGCCATCTTCCCATGCAGGGGCACCGGTCTGCGCAGAGCCCGGAGCGCCCACCTGAAGCGGGAGGGACGGTGCCTGCGGCCCATGGAGCCCATGAGCTTCCGTCTGGCTGAGCGAGGCCTGCACGGGCACACGGCCAAAGGCCTGTGCCTCATGAGGGGTGGGCAGAGGAGGCCCCTCTTCTGCAGGAGTGCTCAGTCTCTGTCCTCTTTCACTTGGGACAGGTCTTGGTCTCTCCTGCCTTCATCTTGGGACAGTTCTTTGTCACTGTCACATCCGCCTTGAGACAGCTGATGATCAAGAGGGCCTTTCCACTCTTCCTTAACTAAGACCCCCCCTCTCAGTCTCTGGCGCTGGCAGGACTGACCCCCCCACTGCCCCCACCTGCTACCTACTGAGGCCGTGGCCTTCTGGGCAGCTGAGCGAAGGGCTGGGTGAGCAGCAGGGGCTGTGCAGGACACCTGCCTGGCTCTCTGCCCCTGCAGCTGTCACCTGCTCGCCAACGGCAGGAGAAGCTGCCATTGCCTCCTCTTGTGCCTCGGGAACCAGAGGGGCACGGTGCTCCTCTTCCTCAGCAGCTGTGGCCGGGGCAGCAGCTGCTGGCTCCGAGCCCGTGGCACCAGCTGTGGCAGGAGATGCACTGGGCAGCTCAGCCACTGCCTCTGCTGCTGCCTCCAGGCCCAAACTGCTGAGAGAGCTGGGCACCTCCTGTGGAGCAGTGGGAGGGTCCTGTTTGTTCACTGGGCTCAAGGGGTTGTCCCAGATGTTGTAGATGATGTCAGTTTCCCCTTGGGACAGACCCTTGTCGTTTAGTTGCCTTGGCATAGCTCTTGGGGTCTATTTTCTTCCCTGTTTCTCCTCCTTGGCCAAGGCCCCACATTGATTGGGAAAATTTGTTTCCAGCACCCTCTGATGACTAGGGATTTTCTCCAGATTCTGGAGAATTGGGCTGGCTTTTCTGGCCTGGTCCTGCTGTGCTGTTGGCCACTGGCTGGGCCTCTGCATCCCAGCACAGCCCATACGGGAGACTCGTACAGGGATACAGTTCCTGTACTTCACATATGTCTCCTGGGATATGCGGCAGCCTACCAGGGTCCTGGTCATTAGCACCTGAGAGGGCTCTGTCTTGGAAACGACACTCAGAACCTTCTCAGGCTTCTCAGACCCCGGCAGAGGCGTGCTGCTGATGTTCTGCTTCATATGCAGCAACAGCAGCTGCTTGCCCAGGAAAGCTGACACAGACATGTTGTGTGCCTGGTCCTGCTGGGGTCTCAGCACAGTCCCACATGATATCCTCATCTCCAAATTGCAGAGCCCTGGCTTTGAAGGCTGGGCTATGTGGTACACAGGTGCTGTCCGGACAGATGCAGCCAGAGGGCTGTGGTCAGTGGGTTCTTGTGCAGGTGGAGGTGGGGGGGTGGGGGGGGTGGAGTGCCTACAGCCACAGGGAACCCCCTCCCATCTGCCACATTGTAAAGTGCTAAGGAAATTGTTTCCAAATGTTCCTTAATTTAGAAGTTTACTTCCTCTCCCACCCTATCCCAGCTACCAGTTTTACTACCCTGGGCTGCTGACCTCCACCTCTTCGGCCATCCTTCAGCCGTCCTGCGAGTCCTGATACTGAGCCAGCTGTGTGTTGCAGCATGGAGCAAGGGAAGAGAAAGGAGAGCAATGGAGAGCAGATTTTAGGACTGTGCTTGCTTTAACATGTTGGTTGCCACCAGCAGTGCTACAGTGGGACTTGCAGAGCACAGTGTGTGCTGACAGCAGTCCCTTCAGATGGGATGGCATTTGCCTTTCTTTCATTTTCAGGTTGTAAAGAACACGAGCATGAATGCATGTGTGCAGATACATGTACCTACATGCTCTTCCCTTGCTGCCCTCTGCTAAAGGAATCAGCGTCACTGGTTTTTGTGCCACAAGCCCAGACTGGTGAGGACTGTGCTTGTGCAGCAGCAGTTTCAGAGTTACAGCCCCTGCTAAGCTCCAAGTACAGGCTCCAGGCCATGAAATGAGTTGGAATTCACCCCACTGTATCCAGCATAATTTACACAGACCCAGTCCCACCTCTCACTCCTCCCAGCAAAGGCATTTCCAAGTTCAAGAACTTCTGGGCAGAGACCTCTGGAGATGTGATTTCAGTGGTCTGGGAAATGATGCAATTGACATTTCGCTTTGGATGGACCTCGGGCGAAATTCAAACCATCACAGTTAAAACATAGGCACTTGCCTCAACCAACTCACTCAGAGGCTGGAAGCAGGGAGTCCTCCCTGAAAGGGGAGAGAAACAGACCTTTTGGTGCTAGTAGGAATCTGCTATTTCTTGGCTCAAGGTAACACCACGCACAGGGATACGGCTGCAGTCCCAGTCCTTTCTCAAGTTTAAGTGCTAAATTATCTCTGCAGCTCTTTCCTCCCAAACTGAGTCTCCTTCCAAGGAAGAAATATTGTGAGAAGGCACCCACCATTAGAGCAAGGGTACTGCAAGGGTTTGCTTGTGCAGTGCAAGATTTTGGCTCTAATGCACCCTCCTGGAGGAGCCTTTTTCCTGGGAACCATCCACTCACCTGCTGATCTGAAGGGTTGAGCAAGTACAACAGGAAAGGAGGAGAACAGGAAAGGAGGAATTGTCAATCCAGAGATATGATACAGCCCATGCAATCACTTGACCTTTGTTACAGAGAGAAGGGAGATTTTGGTGTGATTTTTGCAACGTATAGCTGCTTGATTACATGATGAAAAGGAAATATGCCAATCAGAAATTTCATCTATAGCTTTGGGAGTGGTTCAGATGAAACTTTGTGGTTGGTAAGACCTCTGGGTTTTCCTTACTGGAGGGATTTAGGTACTGAATATAAACTGCAAACAAGCTGTATTCCAGTAAGAACCTGATGATGTGATTAAAACTGTAGGATTGCCATGAAAATGCCCCAGAAGAGGGACAAGAAACCCTGAAAAGTTTTGAGAACCATAAAGCTTTAACCCTGCATTTCATCCTTTTCTCAAGGCTGCTTATCTATTGCTTTCAAACTTGCCTGTCTTTTCCCTCTGATGATGCCAGCATATTTATGCCCTGAGAACCCAGAAGCATGCTAAAAGTTGGAAAAGAGGATGTTTCTATTATCTACAGACCTCAAAAAGAAAGTCTGTGTCTGACTCTGCGTTCCTATGGATTCATGGCCTTGGAATTAATTTGCTAAAACCTCACATGCTTCTCCTACAGGAAACCATCAGCAAACTGCTTGGAGCCGGTCAAATCTTAAAAGGAGCTGCCAACAGAAAACAAGGTGAAGACCATGTATGGTTTTAGATGCCACAGAAAATCCTATGCTGTAGCAGAGACCGAATCCAATGTTACTACAGTATCACAGGGAAAAATAACAAAGGAACCCAGGTTACACTGAAACCTAGATCAAAAATATGAGAGCAGTGTTATCATGACATCAGTTTTACATGGTCCTACACTAGTGACATTTTAGGGGAATTATTTCTAACATCCACTGTGACAAATGTGCTCAGAAAGCAGCCAAGAGGTGAACGAAGCCAAATCAATATAGATGACACATGGCCAAATCCTGGGCTTGGCTACACCACAGTAATTTCCAGCTGATCAGCATTGCTCTCTCTAGCTTCAGACCTGTAAAGCTAAAGGTGGTCCCTACATCTGCACACAAACAACATCTGAAGCAGCAGAAAGATGGGCCAAGTTGGAGGATGAGATGAAAAGAAGGAAGACTTTACTGAGATGAAAGGCAGGACCAGCGACAGTCTGGAGAAGACAATTTTTGAACCAATTTCCACAGCCTGGTTTCTAGGAAAACACCGTTTTGGCACATGCACTATACTCCATCCCTTGCCATGCCATGTTAGCAGGATGATGACAACAATCCCCTGTGAGAGGAGAGTTATGCCAACATGTCCAGCAGACTGGACAGGGAAAGAAAAAATCCACCAGAAGCTCTCCCTGAGGAACACTCTCCTGAAGGAAAGGCTGAAGGGTTGTTAAGGGAATGATGAGACTTTTGCTATCTTGATCTAGAGTCAGGGAGAGGCCAGACCCACAGGAACGTTAAGGTCTAGCTGGTGATCTGGATTTGAAGAACAGCATGACAGCTTCAGTCCACCACTTGGAAGTTGCATCACCACTACCATAAGCTAAAAACAAAATTAGTTTTACTAACGCTATTAATTGAAAAGGAGTCTTTCTCAGTCACCTTGCTCCATAAATAAGTCACCAACCCTTAAAGCCCATATAGTTTCTCTTCAGCAATTTGGGGTTTTTGTAAAGGTGGAAATAATTGTGTCTTTAACTGAATATTTACTTTTAGTCAAGGCCTCATTTTCCCTTGATAGAAAAATAGCTTGAAAAATTTTGCTAATTATTAGCATCATTATTGTGACCAAGGAGTCAAGAGACCAACGTGGTTTAATTTTAGTCCAGTTCACAACTTTGTATTTCTCCCCAGTCAGTGTAAGGCAGGATGGGAAAGCTGATAGTGAAGGGTCTCCCTTACTCCTGCATTATCCTTATTCCCTTTTAAAGTGAGTGGTCTTTCACCTTTCCCAGGCACTTCATTCACAATAGTTTAAAATAATAACATAACTTAGTGATTACTCCAGCAAAATATCCCCTGGGTACAGGAGGCTGTTAAAACCTCACTGAAAGTTTCTAAGTCTACAAGTGCCTAGATCTTCCAGAACACTGAAGGGTTTGTGCAAAGAAGTTAAAGAGACAAAATCTTCCCATTCTCATGAGGATGGACAGATCCTGGCCATACTATCACCATCAGTTGGATCACACACGTAATCAGGCAATGCCTTTTGTGAAGGGAGCTGGACCATAGACAGTCCCAATTACCAGAGAGTCATAGAATGGTTTGGGTTGGAAGTGACCTTAAAGATCATCCAGTTCCAACCTCCTGCCATGGGCAGGGACACCTTCCACTAGACCAGAATGCTCCAAGCCCCATCCAGTCTGTCCTTGAACACTTCCAGGGATAGGGCATCTACAGCTTCTTTAGGCAACCTATTCCAGAGCTTCACCACCCTCACAGAGAATAATTTCTTCCTAATATCTAGTCTAAATCTCTCCTATTTCAGTTTAAAGCCATTGCCCCTTGTTCTATTACTATATGCCCATGTAAAAGTGTCACTCTCCATCTTCTTTTAAGCCACCTTTAAGTACTGAAAGGCCTCTATGAGTTCTTCCTGGAGCCTTCTTTCCCAGGCTGAACACCCCCAGCTCTCTGACTGTGTCTCCATAGCAGAGGTGCTTCAGCCCTCTGAGCACCTTCATGGCCTCCTCTGGACTCACTCCAACAGGTCCACATCCTCCTTATTTTGGGGACCTCAGTACCCCAGGTGGGGTCTCATAAGGAAAATGGGGAGAATCACGTCCCTGGACCTGCTGGTCACACTTCTTTTGATGCAGCCCAGGATGCAGTTGCCTTTCTGGGCTGCATTTCAACAACCACCACGGAAGCACACAACAGGGGGATAACAACTGGCCACAAGTATTTTTTACTCAGAAAGCAAGAGTGGGGGTGGGAGCCCCCCAGCTCCTACCCCGGGCAGGAGGGGTTTATTTAATCTATCCTGCTCTGCTGACCCCAGATCAATTCCTCCTCCAACAGCTGCAGTTGTGGGGGACAGCAGAGCACGGAGTCACACAGCTGTCCCTTCTGATCGCCGCACACTCCTGTCAAGGCTTGCTGGATCCAGCTCTGGGACCCGCTTCCCAAGCCTCTCCTCAAACCCCAGTCCTTGTGAGCTGTTCAGAACAATATGCACCCTTTTTTTCTCTCTCTTTTTTTTTTTGCTTCAACCACATCAGTTTGGATGAAAAAAAAGATCCATCCGCTCCTTGCAAACTTTGTCTGTTTCACAGCTTTCAGCTAGCAAAGCTGTGAGGTGATGGAAGAAACACACAGCATTTCCAAAGCATTTTTTGAATTTTAAGTATTCCACATAAATTTATTTCTCCTTGGCCAGCACACCAGGTCTGTGAGATGGTTCCAGCACAAGCTGCTCTTGATCTACCCCCAGCATGCAGACAGGAATGATAGTTTTTGCAAAATTCAGCTGTCATGAAGCTCTTAGAGCAGTTTGTTAAATCTCCACTCTAAGGCTTACAGTCCTGCCTGAGGGCAAGGGTTTGGGCTATCTGCCTCAGTTTTCAGTGTTTTGGAGGAAAGGGGGTTGTTTCTGCCAGTCAGCTGAAGGAGATTTCGTAACAGGAGGACTCTCACAGTAGCGAATGTCACTTCTCACGGGGAGGGCTTTTTCCATGGCGAGGTTTGCACAGTCGGAATCTGAACAGAATAAACCTACAGACTGACCAAACACGAATGAGCTTTTTAAAAGGTCTGCATTAGATTTGTAAATGCTAGTCCACAAAGACCTGCCTGCAGACATGAGGACAAAAGCTTTAAAAGAGTCATCCTCAAAATGGGTTGGATTCCCCAATACAAAGGGAACCAGAACAAGGGCACTAACTGCATTTCTCCTTTATTTTTTGTCCTATTTAATTTGACCCTATCCATAGCATAGTTTCCTGGACTGGCTCTGTACAAATGACAACTTTATAAAGTTGAGCTGGTCTTTCTCTAACATAGAACTCTTTTTTTTTGGACACAAAAAGTTCAGTATTAGACATAATCACTTTTTGGCATGCTATCTAAATATGCATTTTCTTAGATTGATTGGCTCTCTGTAAAGTCCTAAAAGGAATAAGGTTCTACTATTCACTATTGTCAAAGCAATACCTCAGACTCCAAATCAAATCTACTGAGGCAAAGGTAGGAAAAAAAATAATAACCCTGCTATAATTACCTTGCCTGGAGCCACCACTCTGACACCACAAAATTGAGTTTTTCTGTGCTGTATGTTTTTCTGTGCTTGGCTGATACATTTTTTCCTAATTCATAGTCACTTTCCTGATGGTGAAGCATTTCCTCTCAAGGGGCATCACAAGATGCTGAAGTTTTTAGACTTCAATGTTGTTAGAGAAAGAGCACAACTGTCTCAATGTACACAGGCTAAAGGTGCAGGAATGCTGGGTTACAGAACCACAAACTGCCTGAAGCTGCAGCCACATCCACACACATCCACACCAGTGGTCCTCATGGCAAATTTAAACCATCTCATGTTCAGACCACTGAATTTAGGAAGGAACCAATATCATCACTATTCAGCTACTTTATACTTGCTGTAACAAGTAGCAGACCTGCGTATGCAGTCAGTTCAATCCTGACAAATTCAAGGCTGATACTTTGAGATCTGGGCAGGAGGTTCAACTAGATCTAGTTAAGGGCTTGGAACTAGATGATCTTTAAGGTCCCTTCCAACCCAAACCATTCTATCATTCGCTCTCCAGAGATCCCCTCTCCCAGCCCCTGTTTCTCAATGGTGGTGTGTGGGTCTGTTCTTTCCTTTGCCACCGGTAGGACTTCAGCCTTTCATTTACAAATGAAAAATCTGCCTGGAAGGGATCACTGGACTCAGGGGGGAAAAAAATAAATAAATTTATACTACTGTTTATATGGTTTGGATTATTAAAAGAAATTAAAGTACTCATTATCATAATGACATGTCATTGCACAGACTCTTGATTTATACACTTTTTTTTGAGTCAAAGGTGTATGTATTGTTCAGATGTCACGCAGATAACATGCTATCAATGCAAACAGCCTGGAGCACTTCATGGAAGAGCAAGGATTGAGAAACAAGATTTTTTTTTCAGATTAGCGAAGGTTTCCACTTGCATTTTCACAGAGAAACAGAGTCTAATTTTATTTTTGTACATAAGAAAATACTTGGGATTAAGGGACCAATGTCTGTATCTACTGCGAATTTCTTTTTTTTTTTAAGACCATGGCAATAAACCTGTGCCCGATCTGCCACACTGCTCCATTCTTTCCCAGATGTCCAAGAGACATAAAGTGTTTCTAAATTAGATTATTAATTATTGAGCCAGCAGACCAGTCTCACATCAACTCCACGAAACCAGCTTTACTAGTTGTATCCATAGCACTGTCACTTCTAGGAAGAGTCCAGGAAAGCAGATCCTGCACATGACTCTGCTGAACAGCAACAGTCAACTGCTTCACCTCACCTCTTCAACTCCTCCTTTTACACAAAAGCTGTTCCTTTTGTTTCTGATCAGCCTCATACGTGTTTCCCCATTTCACACTCAAACCATTCTGTGATTCTAGGAAGATGGCATTTAAGATCAAGGGAGCAACCGAGCAATGTGTCCATGAGCAACAGCTTATCAGGGCCTGCAGTTCTGTCCAGAAGAAAAATTGGAATGAGAAAAAAATATTTTGGAAGGCTTTCATAGCCTCATGCCTCTGAAAAAGTTCCCATTCACTAAAGCTGCTCTTTGTCTGCAGGATGGGGGAGCAATGGAAGACATTCAAGTAGGCATCAGCACTGCTGGACATCTTCCCCAGATTGTTACAAAAGTTCCCAAAACAACTTCATGTTGTTGTCAAGGCAGGGCATTTCCAAGACACTACTACCCCATACCATGGAGAGATATGCAGTAAGTGCAGTTTTGATTTTAACCTCAGCCTAAGTATTACTGCAGCTTTTCATCAGGGAAAAATATTTAGTAACTGATCAAAACAACTTCTTATCCTCACTGCCAACAGGAGGTAACGGGCAGGGAGGAAATGATGACCCTCGTTGCTCTAGTGCAGCCCTCACGCTGCTGGCTTAGATACTTGCAGGGAAGCTGAAAATGTCCTTACAAGCCCTGGCACTTCTCTGGAGTTCAGCTACTGGGACCAGGAGAAGAAAAGGAATGTGGGTGAATGACTATGAAACTTATCACTTAATCAGAACTTGGTGTTCCTACCCATTTCCAAAGGGGAGAGGGGAGCCAGCCAGGAAACAGAGATCTAAAAAACACACAAACCAAATTTGATTAACTGAAGAGAAGGAAAAAAAGCAAGTTAGTCTCACTTTGAATGTTTTATATCAATGCACAAAAACACATTTGTATTTAGGTTTCCAAGCCTAAAGTTGTTGTGGGAAGGAGAGGGGGTTCTTTTCATTAAAAATATTTATGGAAGCTTTATTTTAAAGAAGCCCTAATGCTCTTCAAAACACAGTTCTTACAGTGTGGAGAGGAAATCACATCTTACTGGCATGACGGGGATAGAGTGACAGAAGGCACTGAATGTTCATAGAACACTGCAAGAACGTGTTTGCAGAGGAAAGGATCTGTAATGCACATGGATGACCTTTCTTGGACAACTTATCACCAAAGCATGATGAACCCATGCGTACCATGGAAGGAAGAGCTATAAAGTCAGCCCTGCTGGTATCCAGACCTCTTGGACAAGGACTGGAAGGGACACTGAGCAACTTCACAGGTGGTACAGAACTGGGAGGAGCTGTTAACTCTCTGAAAGGCAGAGAGGCCCTGCAGAGAGACCTCGACAAATGAGAGGGCTCGGCAGTCAACAACGGTGTGAAATTCAACAAGGGAAAGTGCTGGACTCTGCACCTGGGATGGGGCAGCCCTGGATGTATGGACAGACTGGGCAATGAGATGCTGGAAAGCAGCATCAGGGAAAGGGACCTGGGCATCCAGGTGAATAGAAAGTTGGAAGAGTCAGCAGTGCCCTGGCAGCCAGGAGGGACATCCCTGTCCTGGGGGCATCAGGCCCAGCATCGCCAGCCGGGCGAGGGAGGGGATTGTCCCGCTCTGCTCTGCACTGGGGCGGCCTCACCTCCAGTCCTGGGGGCAGCTTTGGGTGCCACAATATAAGAAAGACATTAAACTATTAGAGAGTAACCCGAGGAGGGCAATGAGGATGGTGAAGGGCCCTGAGGGGAAGCCGTGTGAGGAGCGGCTGAGGGCACTTGGTCTGTTCAGCCTGGAGAGGAGGAGACCGAGGGGAGACCTCATTGCAGTTCCAGGTTCCTCGTGAGGGGAAGAGGAGGGGCAGGCACTGATCTCTGCTCTGTGGTGACAGTGACAGGACCTGAGGGAATGGCCTGAAATTGTGTCAGGGAAGGTTGAGGCTGGATATTAGAAAAAGGTTCTTCCCCAGAGGGTGGTTGGACACAGGAACAGGCTCCCCAGAGAAGTGGTCACAGCACCAAGCCTGAGAGAGCTCAAGAAGCATTTGGACAATGCTCTCAGGCACAGGGTGTGGCTCTTGGGAATGGTGCTGTGCAGGGCTGGGAGTTGGACTCAATCATGCTTTTGGGTCCCTTCCAGCTCAGCATATGCTGTAATTCTGTAAATGGGTGCTCATGGAGTGATCCAGACCATCTCTTGCACCAGCAAGGTGGTAAGGACACAGTCTACATTATTCTTTTGGTTGTCAAGGGGGCACAACCAAAAAGCACCAGCCCCATAAGTGCTTCCTACACTCGTGAATGTACAACAGCCTTCATGCTGTGAAGTCAGGCATCACCCACACAACTGAAAACAGCCTTTGTTCCTCTGTGAAGGAGCACATGTTCCCCCTGAGCAATTCACAGCTTTGTCGAAAATTCATATCACCATTCCCATGGTTGCTGCATGGCCTCCCAAACTGTATCCCAGGCAAAACACACCTTGGGCCAGACCTGTGCCCTCTCCCTTCTGTACCCAGACCACTGTCCCAGCAGAAGGCCTGACCTTTAGATGAGAAAGTGAGGGTCCTGCTTGCACCACACTTTTCAAAGAGCACATTAACCCTGATTGTCTTGACTAACTCTCTGGAATTTCCTTCCTTGCCCTGGAGACAGAGCATTCTGTGGAAATGGAAATTAATACTTACAGGCAACTTGAGTTTGGGTGTGTTTTCAATTAAATATTGGGGGGAAAAAAAGGGAGAGAAAGGAAATTCAGTGGCTGTTACAAATAAGCCCATTTTAATTGTAAATTTATTTAGCAGAAGGTGGAATTAATCACCTAAAAGAACAGGGGGGAGAGCCTCAACGTTGCACACAAAGCATGAAAAGTGCAAATCACGCAGTTGGCATGAGATCCCATTTCATTTTTGTTAAGTGCAGGGGTTTTAAGTCCCTGAATATCTCACTGTTCTTTCCCTCCTGTTCTCCAGAGGGAGAACAAATGCAAATGGTGTCGTGTTAGAAGGGGCTAAAAGGGCACCCTGTAATAATCCAGTGTGCGAAACCCCATGGATTCATCAAGGAGGGAAGGTGTAGCAGCCCTCAGGAAGCCTGCAATAGCCTCTGTGTACACATAACACCTCCACAGGAATTTTCTGCAGCTACTCAAGAACAGACCCAGGTCTATTCACCCCAGTTTCACCCCATAGCTCACTTGCACATGGCTAGGCAGCACATGGGGGAGCGCAGCAGAGGGCTGGACACACTGAAGTAACCCCAGCCAGATGAAAAATAGACTCTGTTGTTTCTCCCATGGTGCTGGTTTTGGGTTTGACAGTCTTACCACAGCATGTAGCCCACAGCACAGGGCAGCAAGAGCGTGAACAAGCCCCCAGCAGCAACCAGTTACATTATACCACTTCCCCACACCACAGTGACATCTTTTCCACACCAAGCAAGGACAGGAGGGACCAGGCAAGACCCCAGCACCCACAATTCTCCTACACAGCAAGCTCAGAGGCTGCATCCAATGCAGCCAGGTCCCAACAGCTGTGGCCACAGCACAGCAGGCTGCATGTGGGATGAAGATCCCATTTGCCGAGTGGAGGCTGCTGCGGGTCAGCTCCAACCAACAGGTTTTCCATACACATTTTCCTTGAAAGCTGCAAATTAATTCAGCTTGGGCAATCTTGTTGTCATTTCTGATTCCCACTCCTCAAACATTCAAGCTTTAGCTGAACAAATAGAGGAAATATATTCCATGTTTCCAGTCAGTGCTTGTCACCTTGTACATCAGTGAGCACTGAAACATTTTCCTGTCAATGAATTTGTTCAACTCCTCCTTGGACCTGCTGATGCTGTTTCCACAACTCCCTGTGGCAGCACTGTCCCACCATTTGCTGCCTCTGTCCACAAAAAGCTCTAATATCTGTTTTGAATTGGTCTTCTACTAGTTTTGACCTCTTGTCTTTGTATTAAGAGGTTTGGAGAAGAACAGAATCACAGACTCAGTAAGTCTGGAAAGGACCTCAGCGGGTCTTCATGTCCAACCTCCCTGCTCAAGCAGGGTCATCCCAGAGCACATGGCACAAAATTGCATCCAGTTGGTTCTGAAATATCCCTATTGAAGGAAACTCCACAACTGGCCAATTGTTCCTGTTCCTGGTCACCCACACAGTAAAGAAGTTCTTCCTCATGTTCAGGTGAAACTTCCTGTCCATCAATTTCTGCCCATTCCCTCTTGTCCTTTTGGTTGGCACCACTGAACAGAGCCTGGATCCATCCTCTTGACACCCCCCTTTAGACATTTATCTACTGAGTCAAAGTCCCCTCTCAGTCATCTCTTCTTGAGGTTTAACAGGCCTAGCTCGCTCAGCCTTTCCTCATAAGAGAGATGCTCCAGTCCCTTAATCTTCTTTGTCACCCTCCATTGGCCCCACTCCAGGAACTCCATGTCTCCCTGGTACCGAGGATCCCAGAACTGGACACAGCACTCCAGATGTGCCTCAGCAAGGCTGAGTACAGGGGCAGGATCACCTCCCCTGACCTGCTGGCAGTGCTCTTCCTAATGCACCCCTGATGCACCATTGGCCTTCTTGCCCCCCAGGGCACACTGCTGGCTCATGGACAGCTTGTTGTCCACCAGGACCCCCAGGTCCTTCTCTGCAGGTCCTTGCTGCAGCAGGTCAGTCCCCAGTCTGTACTGAGCTGGGGTTATTTTTCCCCAGGTGCAGGACCCTGCATTTGCCTCTGCTGAACTTCAAACAGTTCAGCTTATCCATTACCAAGAAGCTTTTGAAAACTTGAATTGCACTTTACAGCCAGTACCTTCCTCCTGTCCAGGTGTTGCTTAGAATATGGCCATTTTCTGCAATGACTCAATTCAGAGATCTGAGTCTCTGACCCAAAGGAGAGGGATCACCGGCACTCAGTCACCTTCAGTGAGCAAACTGCATAACATCTCACTCCCCAGCTAGCCTACTTCTTTTAATTATTATTACTGCAGGCTGGCTCTGTGTAATGCACTGAGAACAGTGTGTTGCACAAGTGTTTGTAGGAGCCCAATTTTGAAACTGATACTTGCAAGAACTGATATCAGCTGTGACCGTGAGAAAAACCCCGGGTCTCATCCAAGTGACCACAGCTCGCATGTAGAGTATGAGCAGTCAGTCAGTTTGACCCTTGGAAAACATACACAGCTCTCAGTTACAGGGTTCATCTTACAGAGGGAAAAAAAAAATCTCTTTTCAGTGTACAAGTAGGACTGAGAACCATTAATCCATCAGTTTGGCCACCAAGCCAAAAACATTTTGTTTGTAAAGGTTGAAGCTGTAATTTTGTTTAGCTTTCCTTAGACATAAGCAAGATATCAATCCCCCAAAATGAGGCACAGAAAACCTCACACAAAAGCACTCATTTAGTTTTCAAAATTGTTTTTCTAAACCACTTTCTAGGAAACACTCTGTGAACCCTGAAGGACACTGAGGAAAAGCTCCATGATTCTACATATACATGTACAGCATGTACAGATTATAGAGCTGGTTGATTGATAACTCTCATATTGACAGATAGATTCAACTAGATGGAAGCGATCTGTAAAGTTCAAATTTTCAAATTATTTGGCTTAAACATGAGATTTGGGGGTAAAAAAGAAACCCAAAGCTCATGATTTTTGAGGGGTGGACAAACAATTTCTGAAAGTGAGGTCTGGCCACACTTTCTAATGACACGTGGTGGGCTTCCTCTCTCCAATTAAGATCTGTTATTACAATTCCAAATGCTTACTGTTTTCCAGTGAAGGTAGTGGCCAATTCTGCAGGCTGTTTGCAAGCAGAGGATAGCCAGTTCCTAAAAATTATAAGGAATAAGCTTATAAGAGCTTAGGAGCATTTGCAGAATCTTCCTCCAAGTGTCTGCGTTTGCTGTAGGCTATTTATTTCAAAGTAACCTCATTATTTCTGTGCAGTCACTGTGCTGGCTGATACACCCATGAGCCTGCCAAGCACTAGAGATGTTAACGAAACTTTCCTACCCACACTCCCTTTATCCCTTCATCCTCTCCCTGCAGTGTCAGTTCAAGGACAGCATGGCTGCAAACAAAGTCAACTTCAAACTACTGGCAGTGATGCAACAGTGATGGCGTTTGCCCAGTCAAACCAGGTAAAAATGATTCCCATACAGTTTTGTCAGAACAGCAAGCTGAAATCATGGGATCACAGAATGGTTTGGATTGGAAGGGACCTTATAGATCATCTAGTTCCAATCCTCCCACCACAGGCAGGGACACCTTCCACTAGACCAGGTTTCTCAAAGCCCCAAGCAACTTGACCTTGGACACTGACAAGGATGAGGCATCCATAGCTTCTCTGGGCAACCCGTGCCAGGGCCTCACCACCCTCACAGTAAAGAATTTCTTTCAAAAAATACCAAATTCCATTTCACCTACAGGTAGGAAAAGGCTTTAAACAAAGTATTTGTCTAGAAAATATCAGTGGCACTAATTTATGTGTTATTCAATGAGGATATGTGGGTGCATTTGTTACCAAACCCCAGCAATCAGATGTTAAAGATGTGCATCGCTCAGAGCCCACTGGGGCTTTGCACAATGTTCTGAGCTCTGAAAGCCAAATGAGATGCTGGTACACCTTCCTCTGTTGTGCAATTGCACTGAAGAAATACCAGCTCTCTTTTCAATTTTTAAGAAAAGAAGTAGAAAAAATAGAAAAGGATAAAAGGAATGATAGAGATCACCTGCCATATCTGGGGGAAATGCACAGTAAAAGAGGCATGATAAACCCTTTGCTCAAAAAGGAACATTTCAGGTGTAAAGAATTTTCTAGTGCTGTTTTTTAAGCCCTAAGAAGAACTATAACCAGACACAAATATGATTACATTGAGAAGTGCTACAGATAGGTATTACCAAAACAACAATCACAAGGAATAGAAATTTAAGAGGAGAGCAAAAGAACTGGTACAAAAGCGTCCTAAAGACGAAAACAACCCATGACCCCACCACTTGCAACACAGATATCAATACGTGGGAACCAAATCCCTTTGGCACATCAGCATTATGCAGCCGGAAACTTGTGAAACTCGTTCCACGGGTCCACAGACACAGTGGAGGAGATGCAGCCAGAGCACGGAACACAGAGAAACACCAGGGGAAAGTGAGGTTATGGACAGGGCACCAGCAAATTAAGCCAGGAAGAAATTAAATTGAGAGGAAGCAGGAACGGGCAGTTACAGGTGACATCGCAGCTCCTGCTGTGAACTCTCTGCCCCTAGAGGGCTCTCAGCCTTCAGCAATTGTCTTTCTGCAGGTATCCCTGCTCCACTTCGAGAGTGCACACCCTGTGTGGAACCAGAGAACGGGCTCAGAGCCCAGCAGGATGCTCCATTAAAAAATAACAAACCAAATTAACTTGGGATGCACCCAGTTCTGACAAACCCCTAAAGACAGAGGAAAGGAATCTTTCTCCATCTATACATTGCAAAAACATTCCCAGTAATTGCCACTACTCCTTCATCAACAACCCCTTTTCCCTTGCATCTCCCCATGCCGCAGATCCTGCTCTCCTCCCTCTGCAGACCAACATCATCACACAAAGTCACACCATCACAGAGCACCAATGCCAGTGGCACAACCAGAGTATTCAAATCCAAGTAGCAACAGATGTCTTGTTTGCAAATTACCACAATTTCCCAAGACAGCAGGAAAAAATGACCATTTTGGAGACTCTCATTAAAGTATATCATTCTGTTGGTTCACCAAACTAAATCTCACATTGCTTGTTTGGGGAAGGAGGGGAGACAAAAGGGAATAATTATCTTCATCTCATCCATCATTTTAAGGATGCAAGACCATCCACAGTGCTTTATGACAAGGTCCACTGGGCTTTGTGGGCAGCTTTTTTAATTTGCCTGGTTAATAACATAAAGGCAAAACCCCACCACTTCATATAGATTTATGGTACAGAATCTGTATCCTTAGGGTAACCTAGCACATTATGCCACCACTTGGCCAAACTTTGAGGAGTTTTTCCATTCTCAGCAGAACTGCTTTACAGCAGGGCTTCTTCTTTAAAGCCCCTGATGCTGCCTGTGCTGCCCTTCTGGTCACAGGGGTTTTCTGTGAATGTCACAGTGACATAAACCTCGTGTGACAGGGGGTGGCTCAAAAAACAAGGTCTTCCCAAAGCTTCAATTCTCCAAAAGCAGCTGCTGACAGTACTCCAACCATTCCAACTCTGTCAGCCAGCTAGTTTTGCCCTGGAAAGCACCTGATCTTCCAGTTTAAAGTGTCTTTTCATCATCCCAGCGGCCCATGACCTTCAGCTCTATAAACAGCACCAGCCTCAAAGCAGAAACCCTGTGTCAGCCAGCCCATCACAGCACATGCAAAGACCTTTTCTTAAGAAGAAAAGCCATGGACCAGAGAAGTGCTCAAAGGGCACATGTGGACAGCCAACAGTAGATAAGGACTGTGTTTGCTCAGACGTACAGAAATTCTTGGTTGACTAAGCACAAGAAAAGTACTGATCATGCTTACATGAGCAAGTCTATAAATAATCCCAGTGGATGGAGCACACTGCTGACAATTTACTTGTGGAAGTGAGAGCTGCTGTATCTACCAGATAGTGTTAATGCCCTCAGATTTTAAGGGGCTGTTAGAGTCTCCAGGGACATCAACAACTGCATTGCTCCTGTGGCATTTTAATAGTTCAGTAGCAGTTAGGCAGCTGCCTATCCACGTACCTGTGTCCTCTTCCCTCCCAGGTGAACAATACCAACACTAAATCTGACATCTCTGCAATCTGAAAGAATTATTGTACAAGAGAGATGCTTCTCAAGTGCCTCTGGCTTTTTGCACTGAGCTATGCTGTCTGGGATGTGCCCTGTGGCTGTGCCTGGGAGCTCAGGACATGTGGCAGCTCAGCTACAGCCACTGGGCCATCACAGGCATCAGAGGGACTAAATTCATAGAAGAACATCTTCAAGAGTCTTCCTGGACAATATTTCTAAGTACGAGAAAAGACTATCTGAAAATATGTGGATAGACATCAGCCCTGCACAAGAGAACATCAGGAACCCTCATGGGACCTCAGCATCCCTTCCTGCCACTGCAGGCAGAGCCCAAACACTTGATCCACTTCACCCAGGGAAAGCTGAACATCTGATTAGGAACACAAACTTAACTTGCGTTAAGACCCTGCTGTGTCCTCGGGCACATTAAAGCTAATGCATCTTCCACAGCTACCAGGGAGTTACACTGCTCATACAGAAAATATCTTCTGTATGAAAATAAAAGCAACGATCCCAAATCCACAGCGCGAGTATGGGCTCACCAAAGATTCCAATCCAAACCATTTCTTTCATTCATTTACGTTGGAGAGGAAAAAAAGATCCTATTTGATCAGCAGCAGGAAAGGGAACAGAGCATGAATGCTCTCATTCAGCTGCAATTACCGGGGCTCCTCCTTAACTTCAGTACACCAAGAGTGAAAAGCTTTCAAAAGCCTCAGCCCACGGGGATAACTGAATGGGTTTGGGATGGAGGGAGTGAGTCTTCCCCCTACGACAGCTTAATAGTACCACCTGGTGGAGAAAGCCAGATTTGCTCTGCTGTTCCAGAGTGGGGCGGCGGAGGGATGCAAGGAAGTACAGCGAAAGATCAAGATGTAATAGGACTGTTCAGGCTTATTTTTCTCCAGAAGCTGAATTTTCCACCCCTTTTCACGAGGCGCTCAGTGAGGGTGAAAAACACACTGACACGAAGCAGTTTGGTTGAGGTCTCCCACTGTAAACCCAGCCACGTGGCCAGCAAAGAGGCCCTTGGTGTGGGGCATCCACCAGCCTCCTCCCGAGCTGCTTATTTTATTTTATTCCAAAATAAAATAAACAGCATGCTTGAAGGGCTTGTCAGTAGCCAACCAGTCAGCTAACATCAACCTACACAGTACAAACAAGTGTCTCTTAGTGATAGTCATCTGAAATTAGAGATATTTCACAGCTAGGTGTTAAAAAAAGAATTAAAAAAAAAAAAGTCAAGCCCCACAAAATTTGCATGGACAATGAAATTATTTGGAGAAGGCCTGGATGAGAAAGGAAACATGAAAAACTGCAGAACTAGAGGACTAAATAAATTCCTAAATCTGCATCTATCTAACAGTTTTGAAGTGTTTAATTAGCGATCTTTCCAGAATCTGCACACAAAACATACATTTTTGACAATGCGAGGGTTTCATTACACTTAAGTAGCCTCATTATGCAGTTCCATCCTGGTGTTGAATCAATTAAGCATGTCAGCAATAACGCAAAGTGGAACTAAAACTAATGTTCTAGCGGGAGCTAAATCACCAGGACTATTCAGAGGGAAATGTTGCTTAAGGAGAGCCAGGCGAAGTTTATTTACACTGGCGAGCATCGCCGTGCTGTGCCACGCAACCTGGAGAGCCTGACCTGCTGCTGCACCCCTCCAAGAAGCAGCAAATTAAATCCCTAAATCATGAGAGGTGCTTGCACTCTCATAGCGAATTTAAGGCTCTGAGTAACCTTATTTTTATATATATTATACAGATAACTCATGTAAATATGTTTTAATTTTATATATCTGACACAAAGCTCTATCTAAATTAAAGCTCTAAAGGAAAGTCTCATTCGAAACCAGCAATATCTTAACAGTGAAAAGGTAAATAACTTTCACTTTTAATAAAGTTGTGCAATGAAAAATCATGAACAAGAGTTCATGGCTACTGCAAATTGGACACTGTTGACTTCTACTCAACTACAACAACTTACATACTCTTCTACACTTTGCCATAGCCACTAATTAGTTTATTATAGACTCCCTGCCAGTTGTGAAATCCTGAGATGATGGAAGTTGGAGTGCTGGAATTTTTTTTTCACATGAAATTAATTTTTCCATTTGCTGTTTTCTCGCCTCCTTGCTCTTGGCTCAGCTCACACTGCTCCGTCTTTGGATCAAGCTGAGCTCAGCTCCAGCATGGTGCTGCAGCTACGTTGTGCGCAGCCCAAGGACTTCTCACCAGATGTTAATGGTGTTTATTAAGAGAAGTGATTGTGAACAGAATTGCTCTGAATGTCAGCCAAAACAGGCTTTCAACTGCTCAGGCCATTCGGATCTACAGAAAAACCAAGGTTTGGGGTTTTTAAACGGAATACTGCTTCCATTTGGAAATGCTGGGGTGGAGGCAAGTTTTGGGCATGAGTCACCTGCTCTCCATCTCTGCAAAGGGCAAATCAGATTTTACCTCTGAGCCTTTGGCCCCAGGATCTTGTCACTTACAGGAGAAAGAAGGTATGAAGCAACCCAACTAATCCCGAAGCTGCTGCTGTGATGTTCTGCTGAAACCAAAATACTCTGGTTTCCCACCACTGCTGGCCCAAGAGAAGTAGCTTTTGCCCAGAGACATTTATTTTGTGAAAGCTTCAAGTCAAAAGCTTAATGCTCCCCCTCAAAAGACAATTTAATCAAAATATTTCTTTAGATTAAGTAATTTTAATAGTGTCCCTCTAGACACCATTTACATACCATTTGCCTGGAAACAGACCAGCTTCCAGTAGGAAAGCAGGCAGTCCTGACCCAGCATCTCCCAAACCAGCCTGTGAAGACAGGAATGAAATTAATCCCTGGTTGACTTCTAAAAGGTTGCACAATTAGATGGAAAGGAATGCCAACTCCTAAGTCAGAAAATTATCAAACTGGGGAGCAGAAAACTACAAAACTGCTTCACTTTTACAGGCCAGCAGGAGCTGGGCCATTGAGCAGGGAAGGACTCAAGGTGTCAGGATGGGGTGAAGGGTTGGTCCGGAGGGTGGAAGCGCTGGCTCTGCAGCATCCTGCCAGGGTGGGCTGCAAATAGCCAAGGAGTTGGGTAAGGAAAGAGCCTGGCTCCTCTCACAGTGTCACAGAGGCCATACAGCCCTGCAGAGGGTTCCCATTCTAATGAACTGGCATTTTCTGATGAAAAAAAAGCACTCGGACTGGAAGCAGTTCTATAGTGAGTGTTGCCAGCACCCACTGGAGTGGGGTGTTTGAGAAGGTTCTTGCTTTTTCAGGTATCCAAAATGAAATTTCACAGCCCAGTCTTGGGCTCCCCGTTTCTCACCCACCTTGGTTGCTCTTCAGCTTTCCATAAAATGGGTCAGCAGCAAATCCTGTGGCCACCATCCTTTGTGTTGGGGTTTCTCCACATAAGGCATCCACAGTCTTTCTTCTTTCCTGGATTTGGGCAGATGTAAGGTTTGCAGACCCTGTCTCAGGGGGGTCTTTTTCTTCCATGTTCTTTTTGTTGTCGTTTAGGCCCCAGGAAAGTGAGTATTTTTGTTTCCCAACCCCTGTCATGCTTCACAGGGACATTCACAGCCTGAGGCTTCTGAAAAGATGTTGGAAAGGCAGAAGCTGCCCACTCTTGCCCATGCAAGGAGAACTGGAAAAACTTTTGTATTTGGCCCTGCCAACAGTGTTGCTTCTGGACTTTTCACGGTGCAAAGCATCATGGTGATGCCTTCTCCTAGAGGACATCCTACATGGAGGGATGGAAACTGCCAGGGCTCAGGGCCCAGTGTGACTAGCAGCAGGAGCACAGGAGCTGGTCCAGCTGGCAGCTCTTTCCTTGTGCTTCTCCCACACAGCTCCACACCTCTCCAAAAGACTTTGAGAAAGTTCAGGCCTGTCCACAGCCCCTGTGAGCTCCCCCAGCAGAGAGCCCCACAGCTCCTGTCCCACAGCTCAGGCTATAAGTTCACCCCAAATGCCTGTCTTCTGGGGAAGGCTGTCAAGAAAACAATCACTCTCCAGATGTGGCATCCTGTGTTCTTCTTCGAGCAGCAGGGGAGCTCCAGTTCCTTTCTCTTTCTCACAGGCTTCTCTGCAACTTCTCCTTCCACTGCCTTCCCCGCCCCATTCCTCACTGTCCATCCAGCTTTTCCCTCCTGCTGTGGCCTCCAGGGAAGAGTTTCATAGAATCACTAAGTTTGAAAAAGACCTTTAAGATCATTGTGTCCATCTGTTAACCTAACGCTGCCAAGCCACAACTAAACCACGTCCCTAAGTGCCATGTCTACCTACTTTGTGAACACCTCCAGGAACAGTGACACCACCACTTCCCTGGGCAGCCTGTCCAATGCTTGACCACCCTTTGAAGAAATGTTTCCTAATACCCACCCTAAACCTGTCCTGGCACAACTTGAGGCCACTTCCTCTTTTCCTGTCACTTGTTACCTGTGAGACCGACCCCCACCTGGCTACACCCTCCTGCCAGGGAGCTGTAGAGAGCAATGAGGCTTCCCCTGAGCCTCCTTTCCTCAGCCTCTCCCCACAAGGTTTATGCTTCAGACCCTTCACCAGATTCCTTGCCCCTCTTTGCCACCCATTGCACCCCACTCTGCTACCAGGGCTCCAAAGGACAGGGGACACTTGCACTGATGCGGGAGAGAGCATCCCCAGGCCTGTGCCAGCGCCAAACCCCACGTGGATATGACACAACCTGCTCCCAGAAACTGGGGCTCACATTTCCAGCTCATGGCCGTGGCCTTTCCCTCCCTCAGTATCCCATAACTGAACCTGTCTGGTTCCTCCTTGGAGGGGCCCTTTCCAGCTACCAGAACCCAGCTACAGGCTAATGAATACTCAGTACTGAGCTTTGCTGAAGACTCAGCCCTGTGCAGTTCTGGCAGATCTGCTGGACTCAGGACACGTTGCAGCATTCACGTCAAAGCAGCCAAAATCTGGTTAAGGGGAGTGATTTGGAGGCATCCTGGAGTCGTAAGGAGCCCCTGTGTGTTCATGCAGCTGAGGGAAGAAGAGGAGATAAGTTATCTCACACAAGAAGGATCTTGACCTGCACTGTTGGGTTTCAGAATGGGACTCCCCAGAGCCTGAACTTAAAAAAAAAAAATCAAAAGGACTTACTAGTGTCCAGCAACTGGCATCATCTTCACTCCAGGCAGGTAAGCAGTGTCTTCCCTCAGTCACACATGCTGCAGACAACCCTAAAATATCTCATCTGGCTCACTATGAGGCAAAGCTCTAGCTCAGCCCTAAAGCTTTCCATTACCTGCCTTGCTCCCCACACTCCCACCTTCATTACTGCCACAGATCAGACTTCTCAGGCCTTCAGCCTACAAACCAAGAGAACACACTCAACCTCCCTTGGCTCTAAATAATCTGAGTTTGAGCATGATGCCCTGGGCCCACCTCCCTCCACATTGGCAAACAGTCAGGTGAAGCTGAGGTACAAGACCCTTCTCACAGGGTTGTATCACCCTGTGAGGACCATCCAACACTAACACCCAAATAAAGGCTTGCTTCTAGAAATCACAGTCCCAACAAATGTTATCCACTTCCCCTCAGGATCCTGCATGAAACCAGTAGCAGAGAACAGCTAACCAGGACCCTGAAGGAGGAAGATGCACACCTGACTTTGAGGCACAGCATGTCCTGGGGACATGGCTCTGCCAGCCAGAGCCACCAGCAGGAGCAGAGGCACACCTGGACAGAGTGTTACACAACAGCAGAACTGGGACTGCCCTTCCCTCTGTGCGCCCAGTCCTGGAATAGCTGAATATCCAGTGAAGAGACTCTGAGCCCCAAGCATGCACTGACTTACATACAAAAGAGAGATACATCTTCAAATAACATGAGATTGGGCAGCTCTGTAAAGCCCAAATTCCACTTCCTGAGCTGCACACAAGACTCTGAGCCATATATGTCCTCTCCCTGCTTACAGAGAGATCTGGGAATATTAATACCAAGAAATGAATCCACAAGATCCAGTTTTGCCTTCCTACCAGCAATTGTCTATGCCAAAGCTCATGCCCAGAATGGCTCCCTGGCATGGAAGCCCACTGACACACAACTGCCCATGTTCAAACCACTGTCCTCCAGGAGGGAGGGACACGTCCAAGCTGCCCCAGGCTCAGTCCTGAGCCCCAGCCAGCTCCCAGACTGTCTGCATTTGCTGGCCAGGGACTGACAATTTAACAGCACAATTGAGTTGCAAGCCTGAGGACATTCCTTGGCTCTGCTCAAGTCGCTGGTGTAGCTGCAGTTCCTCAGACCACTCCCTTCCTGCCTTTCATAGCCAAGGCCTCTTTGATGTATTTCCAGTGTAGGTTTTAAAACTGCTGCACAGAGAGACCCTCACATGCTCCGTGCTAAGGGAGGGCTTCCCATGCCCACTTCTTGCATGGGTGCTCATCATTATGTAAATAATGCGTTTTCTTTTATCTCTTCTGCAAAAAGAGCACAAAGCAACTCACTCAGAAACGGCCAGATTAGTTTTGGATTACTTCTAGCTGCAATATATAGGACAAGATGGGTCTTCCCCATGCACTTATATAGCCCTGGCTACTCATTTCCACCATCACCTGGACATCTGCACAAGCATCTGTGCACCAAGAACCGTGTCAGGTGTGCAGAAAATAAATGTCTTTTCTGGAAGTGAAGGGGATGGGTGTGGCTTGGAGTGGCTGCACAAAATCCTGCTGGACCCAACAGGTACACAACAGGAGATGGAAAAGCCAGAGTAGGAGGCAAGACTGAAAGAGAAAGCCAATATTGCTGACTGAAAGACAGCATTTCATGCAACCACAATTCCAGCTGGTGACTGCTATAGCATTTGCAACTTCACCCTCTTAAGCTGGCATGAAAATGTCTATACAAGCTGCAGTTGTGGAGCAAACTGCCATGCAGACATACCCTACATGGAGAAACTCTTGATGAAAATAAAAAAAATGTAAAAAAAAAAAAGTATTCTCAAGAGGATGGTTATATTTGACCTAAGAACATCGTGGGAACAAACACCAGCAGTACCACATATAGGTGTCAGTTCAAATTTTGTTCCTAAACAAGCAATCTTTTGCTATTTAAAAAACCCTCTTGTTCTCAAGAACATTCCATCCCTGAATTCCACACACAAAGCTTGGATCGGATGTCTACTATTCATATATTTTTCCCTCTTGGTTTCAATATTAGCTGAGAAGCATTATCGGCAGGAGTTAGAGCCGGAAATAGGAAATGAGATGGAAATTGTTAACAAGAGGGGAAAATAGCTCAAGAAGGTTGATCCTTCTAAGAACAGCTACCTTTTACAGCCTAGGATTATGTAACACTCAGACCAGAGCCAATTTAGCAAAATGAAAATTCAAGGCATTTGTTAATTTTGATTATGTTGATCAGATACCTTGTTATTTGCTCTTTTATTGTGCTTTACACACACAGAACGAGCATGTGGTCTTTGTGCAAGAAGTTGGCAGTCTAAGTCTGAAAGGAATAGCAAGTGGGTACATGGCACACAATATGAAGTGGAAGAAGGAGGTAATAGGGGCCAGCAAGGTAAGCTCTGGTCTTAGCAATATCTCTTGAAGTTTTGCCACTGTCTCTTCTGAACAAACAAAACCTTGTGTCAGAGGGGGCTCTGCACAGGCAGCAGTCACAAAGCTAAAAGAACAATTCAGGATAGAGGCAGGACGTGGAAGATGGATACTTCAAGCCCAGCTCTGTCAGTAGCAGCTTTAATTTCAGCTGAGACCAACTAGTGAGACCAAGAATGAGAGACAGTTCACACTGCAAGGTGGAAATGAAAAGGCACATGGCCAAAAGCATCCTTATGGGATGTGTTATCATTTAAGGTGTTCTTATCTATATGAATAACAATCCAGGATGGGACAGATGGAGAGGCACTGCTGTTCCCCACAGTTACATCTCCTCCTCTCTGTGCCCCGTGAATTGTGTTAATAATCAATAAACAGGAAACATGGCAGGAGAAAACCCAACCACAGCTAAATCTGAGTTACTGTTGGCACACATTAAACAGATGCAGCTGGTTCCACAAGTCAGGAGGACACTAAATAACAAATCAATGCAGCAGGCAATTTTCAGTGTTTCTTTCCAGTGCTTTTCCCATTTGTGCTCTGCTGGTGTTAGTGTCTAATCTTGTTCCAAAGAATTTATTTTTCCTGAAGACCAGCACTGTAGTCTCTGTACTCACACTAAAAACCTGTCTGTGTGCTGGGATATACCAACACCCCACTGGCTGTGAAACAGGTTCCCAAGGGACACTGCAGATGTTTATTGCTGGTAGTTATTTACTACTAGAGTAGAGAAAACCAATAGTTATTCTCATATGCTGGACAAGAATCTTACCCTGGGGCAGAGTGATTTAGGAGTAACTACAAAAGATCATGAGCAATCGAGTTTGTGTGACCTGAAAAGGTAACCCCTTCTCTAACAAAATGAAAACTCCTCATGTGCAGCAACAGCAAAGTAAAATGGGCTTCCTTGAGCTATTTTGAAGGTGTCCTGTCTTATTTTACACTCTTACCATCCAGAATGAAAACAAACACAGCTGCAGGAGGGTAAGTCTTTGCCATATGCCAACCTGATGATTTGCTCTCTGATCCTACCCTAACCCTAGAGATAGGATGCATCAGCAGATGCTTAAATTCTCATTCCCCAAGAGGCAGATTGAACATATTATCTGTACATACACAGCCTATATTGATGCCAATTCAACATATGTTGCTGAAAGTCTGATGTTTTGCTGGCACCACCATTTCAGATTCAATTAATACCCAAAGATATTCCCTAAGCAGTGTGGTTTGGAACTGCTGGGAAAGGTGATGATGCTCCTCACTATTTCTTCAGGATAAAGGCCCAGCTGGCAAATTGTGCAGTGAAAGGATAACATAAATGTATATATTAGGAACTTGAGATGAGTACTGATTCACTAAATGTGCAACAACCACAGGTTTTAACTGTGGATTTGATCAAAATGGTGAGCATAATCCTAAGAACAGAGTATTTAGTCATCTTCAAGCACAGCTGTGATATGCTGAGATCCTGTGGCTTTGGTTCCAAGAGAACAAAACTAATTTTGTCTTTCTTGACTTTGCCATGAGTAGTTTTGGGATCCCTGCAATTTGCTTCAATTTGCAGGCTAAGCATAAATTCAGCAAACATAGTTTGCCTGACTTCAGAATAGAAACATCCTCAGTCATGTAGGGACTACTATGTTTTCCATCTCAAAATAAAGCACTCATCTGCCTAGAGGAAGGCAACATTCTCACCTAAAATCAAATCCTATTTTTTCCTCAGTGTTTTATTCTGAATTGTTGCTGTTTATCCTACTTTGTCCTTTGCTTCTGAGCTATGCACACATACAAATGGGATTTCTCCATTCTTTAATATTGTGTAAATTGCAAAACAATCTCACATTAGACATCCACTCTGCAAACATGGCAAACATGCAAACTACAGTATGGGTGTTTTGGTATATGACATCCATGTTTTGGCTTCCACCTCAGGGCACATTTCTTCATGTGCTGATGTACCTTCCACCAGAACAAAGCAGTTGAAACCAAGGGAGGCAGTTTCTGAACAAGGACGACCCTCATCTTGCCCAGAAAGATGCAGCTTGAAGGTTTTGGTCTTCAGCAGCAACAGACATGAGGACAGCACCTGAATGTGGGTGTAGACCCTGACGTTGAATTCCAGAGGGACTGAGAGTATTTGTAACCATTTTTCTACTCTGGATACCACTGTTTCATGGATGAGATGTGAGATATTTTCCAAGGGACAACTTGCATTCCCAAGCTTTATAAATGGTATGCACTGTGGGAAGTGAAACACATACAAGCAAGGGATGGAGAGGACTTCCTCTTGCACTCACAGAAACAAAGCCAGCCCTGGGGATTCCAGCTGGCATGATGAACCATCACACGTGTTTATGACCAAAAGGCTCTTTCCAGCCTCACTGATCTTGCACTCTTTGAGCCATTCAGTGCCCAAAGAGTGTTTCAGCCTCAGCTTTCCATGAAGGGGTAGTGCACTGGCTTGAACAGGATTCACTCCTTAAAAATGTGTGTTTAAAAGAAGTAATGGACTCTGAAATGAGCTGGGTGATCACCTCAAGTGGATAGAGGATGCACCTCTATTTCCTTAACCCCCCTGAAGCATTAGTAGCTCAGTTCCAGCACAGGATGGTGCCAGGAACCTCACACAGTCTGGGGTTTGCAGGCTGAAGCATTCCTGTGTGCTGCTCTGGGCAACTTTTTCCTGGGGTCTTCAATAGCATCTTTATTTCTATCCTGTCTTCCTCCACTCACATCTCTTCTGCCACAGCTGGTGTAGCCATCTCCCAAGATAAGACAAGGCTAAAACCCTCAGTCCACGCACATTTAATCATTCCTCAGCTCTGTACGGGGTGGTCGGAGTGCACCTAGAAGCTTGCATTAATTTAGCTTTCCCACACTGTGGTTACTTCCCTTCTTCTCCCGTAATTAGAAAGTCATTTCCTGAGGGATACACGGCTCCCAGAGGGGAAACAATAAGAAACATACGGTAATCACTTGCCTATGCTATAAGTTTATTTTAAGGCTGTAATTGCTGGGAGCTCCAAGGGATTTGGGGGATATTTATTGTTACAGCAGAGCAAGTCAAAGCACTGGCACTAGGACAGAAAGCCTTTCATCCCTGGGCCACCAATTCAAATCCAGAACAGGTAAACCGTGGCTATAAGTTGCCTTCATCCAATGAGCCCTCAGGGGTGAATGTGACAGTTGTGTGGTTGCCTTCATTCATTGCCCAGCAGGCAGATGCCAGGCAATGCCTGAGTCCATTGCCTCTGGATGACCCCACCTTCCTTGGCTTCACGAGTTCCAGGTGGATCTGCCCTGAGCGTGGGTCTTGTGCTGGGCCAAAAGCTGTGGATCAGAGCCCGGGTCCAAGCTTACACTGACATCCCCTGTTAGCCATCCAGCCTGTCAGTCCTTCAGGGTGACAGAGCCCCGTGCGCTGCTGGCTGTGTCTCTTCAGAGGCTACAGGCACCACACGTCTTTCCCACACTCAGCCTCCAGGCTTTCCGCACTTCCCAGTGCAGCTTTGCACCTTGGGCCGTGTCTCTTGCAATAGTTACTTCTGGGCTGTCCAGGGTGTTTCCCTGCAGACACAGCATGAGAAAGCAGCGGTGTCTGTCCAGCCAGCACGATATTTGAGACTGCAGCAGGGCTGGCCCAGCTCCAGCACGGCCATCAGGGAGGGATGCAGTCTGGGAGCCACCTTCCAGCCTTAGCTATGTGAGCTTGACTCCCGCATGCCTCTACCAAATTCAGTACCACACCTGCACGTGGAGTTGACACACTCACAACCAGGACCTGGCTCTGCAGTTGCAAACACCTTTATTGCATCATTTGGCTCAAGGACAAGTGGTTACGCGGGCTCTGCCACCTGGCAGGCTGAGCACACACACCTGCCTTTTGGAGAGCATATGGATTAATTGAAGGCTTCTTCTCAGATCCACTGACAGCTCCTGGTTTGGCCAGGCTCTCCTTGGTTTCTTGGAAAAGTCTGAGGGCAGAGCTGAGATTTGAAACATTTAAACCTAAAAGATCCAAGTTTTATGAACCAGAAAAACATAAGGTGCACTCGGTCTTGACACCTTCTGCACAATTTGCGTATTTCCCAAACAAGCCCTCCCAAAGCCGTCCAAGAAGTCAGCATGAGATTTGGAAATGTGGACAATTTGACAGTTTTATTTTTGATGAGCAGAGCTAAATTACAGAACTTTTCTCACTCTGTTATTTAATTGGCTTAGACATTTGAAATTAGACCTAATTACTTTTCTCACCCCATTAATGTCCAGTGACAGTTGATTTCTGTTTTGTGAGAAGAGTTGGGGCTTTTGCCGAGTTATTCAACTACCACCTCACTGTGAAGGATCCTAGGAAGTAATAGCAACAACTTCTTTGGCTAGTTTATGCTAAAATGCCTTGTGCACACAACCTGCTTTCCACCCAGGTCAACTGGCTGTAGTTAAGCCTCCTTGGATCACAGGTTACTCTGCTTTGTGGAGAGTTTGCTCTTGCTGGGTTGCTGTGGACAGACTCCCGCTGCTCTCCCTGCTGGAAAGTGCTTGACTGCTACCCCACACTGCTTGGCTTGGCACTGGCTTTTGCACTTGGGTGTTTGTCTTTGCCCCAGGTTATTCTGGCACGATCTCTCCTCGCCATATAAATTCTTGTGGGCAAGGGGAACTTCATGTTAAGCTCAACAAGCACTGAGGTCATGTAAGCTTTCCAGCTGCCCTTTCCCCCTGTGCTTGCATGCGCCTCCCTTCAGAGCACTGCCTTTGCTTGCCCTGCTTCTTCTCTATAGTGAGAATTCATTGTAGAAAGAGATTTGAAAAGCTTATTAATATCCTAAATTAATATCCTAAAACAAACCTCAGAGTACAAGGAAAAAAATGGGAAGACCATTCACAAGCTGGAGAAATACAATCTCTCCATCATACTTGGCCTTAAGATCAGAGCTGGGAACAGAAGCAGTTGTGGATTGAGCCTGTTCAGCATCTTCCACAATTTGGCTGACACAAACAGGAGAACCATCACCTGCAAAGAGGGTGACCTAGGTCTCTGGCTGAAGCTGGGAGAACAGGAGTTGGGAAAACCACAGCCCTTCCAAGAAATGGCTTTCAGGACAGCATTTCCTGGAGCATGTCCAGGGAATCAAAAAAAGTAATTTTGCAAATGTACAATTAAGAGTGGTGAAGGTCTTGCTGTTAGGCAGACTATTTTCTGCTCTTCCAGCTTCCTGGAAAATAGAGAGAACACTCTGATGAGATCAAGAGTTTTAGTCAAAATAGTTTGATCATGGCTTCAATACTATGATTAAACCATGTGGCTGCAATGGCTATGTTCCAGTGTCAGACCCACAAAAACCTTACTTATATGCTTTTTAAACTTTTTTTTTTATTCAGAGCATTTTCTTTTTTTTTATCAACTCTAATACATTAATTTTGTGCAACTCATATGGAAAAAATATCATCAAAGTGCTATCTAACACTTCTAAAACTTGACATCCTCCCATGGTATTCAGAAATACATCTCTTTTTTTGTTTTGTTTCAGCACATTTCAAGGCACAGGCACAATGCACTCCTGACCTTCCTGTCATCATGTGGGGCATTTTTTCCCACCTGTCCACAATATGTCTGCTCCAAGCTGTATTCCAGCATCTCCCTCAGCACTACACAGCCTTCTCTATGGAGCTCAAAAGGAAACAGATGGGAAACAGGCATGACTAGCACAGGACACTGTGTCTTATCTCTCTGTCTTCAAGAAATACACGAGGCCAGCATCCTCCTCTCAGCTTTCTGTGTAAGGACACATAGAAAACAATGAAAATCTAATCCTCAGCCAGAATGCATAGAAAAATCCCAGCTCTGTCCAGGTCCACGAGCTGAGTGCAGCCATTGCCTCGGTTGTTTAGGCCAGAAGGTGCTTGATCTGCAGCCATGGCCCTGTTCAGGCTGTTACCACATCAGTATTGAGTCCAACCGTGACGTCCTCACGCAGCACAGGAACGATTGGGGTTGCAGTCTGACAGGTGGCCAAGCTGCAGGATGAAACTGAGGGGCAAAAGCCATCGTCAAAGAGATTCCTAGAGGGTTCGCATGCTCCTGACATGTAAGAGAATCCAAATCTGGTCAACACCTCCATGGTTTCCTAAATCTACACTACACCTCCCATGCTTCAGCCCTGTCTCATCTCTGGGACTGGAAGAATGAAAAAAGTCTGAGTGGTTCCCTGACCTCCCCATTTGCAGTGACAAAACCATCACCGTGCTGACTGCAGCCCATCCCCATGAGTCATGGCCAGAGCAGTCAGAAACAGCCCTCCACTGCAAAAAACAGTGCCTGATAAATCACCTGGAAAAAATATCCACCTCATTTGTTTCTCCCCAGCCTGTCCCTCCTTTAGCTGCTGTGCAGAGCCATGGCAGAACAAGCTGGAGGAAATACCAGACCTTAACCCCTCCTCCAGTGCAGCAGGCAGGAGTGGGAAGTGTTTGTCATTGTGTTCCTAAAACTGGCTCTTGTGATCCCACTGCTCAGCAAGATCCTGGCAGCACTATCTGAACTGATGAATGCCAGCAGAAGATACACCAGAAAGTGTTTGTTCACCCTGTCTCAGTCCCAGAGTCTTTATATTTTGTAGGAGACATCACAGCAGACGTTACAAAGACCATTACAGAGCAGAGGTGCTTGCTCAGGGCTGTCCCTCAGAGTACAGCCTGATTTGTGTGTGCATCCTGAGGAACAGGATCTCAAAGGCATCTGAATTCCCCATGATTTTGAATATTTTCCAGAAGTAAGGATGTGGTTGTGACAGAAACACTGATTTTGAAACAGGCATCTCCTGTGTTGGGGAGAGGTCACAGTAGTTGGGTATTAGATTCTGGTTTGGCTTTGAAAAATCTGTGAAATAAATACCTGCACTTCCTTTCAGCCTAGCACCTGCACCACTAGCAGCTTCCCAACCACTGAGCATCAGGACACAGGACTGGGAGGACCTCCTGTGTTGCTGACACTTGCAATCCTAAGCAAAACCAGCATGAAAATCCTCCCATAAATCCACCACACTCCATCTCCTACCAACACCTGTTTTCTTCCCTCCTGGTTAGGAGGGAGTTCATTACCCTAATTGCTTACAATCTTCCCAATTTCTAACCTAGATTTATTCACAGCCACTTCATGCCCATTTGTTCTTGTGCCAGCATTGTCCCTAGGCTGCAATAACTCTTTTCTCTCCCTGGTATATTTATGGACAGTCGTCACATCCTCCCTTGAGCTTTTGTTTTGCTAAACTAAACAAGCCAAATCAAGACATCCCATCCCACGTGACAGGTTCTCCATAGCCCTGTTTCTATTTGTTTTGTCCAGCCTCAGGTCACCTTCCCGGTCCCAGGAGGTCTGACCAACCCTAGATGTCCCACCTAGATCTCCAGATCATTGCAGGTCCCATACGTGGTGCCTGGGTGAGGGAGAAACTGAAAAATGATGCAGCAGCTGGGTGCTGCTCTGAACAGCTCTTAGTAGTGTCAAGCTGTAATAAATTACAGATCCTAATTAAGCTCATGATAGTTAGGCACCTAATCTGAGTGCTTGCTTCCAGAACTTTGTTTTTCTTTGGACACGGGTTTTTTTCCCTATACTTGATAATTTTAAAGGTTATATTTCAAGTAAGCCTAGTCTTGGTCATTCTTGTGGCAGCACTGCACCACTGGGATGTACTTCACTGACCACAAGCTGCCCAGAAACAGGGAGGTTGTTAAAATTACCCCGTCACCACAAAGAATCAGCCTTTTTGTCAGCTCCCAGAGGCAAGGGACAGAAGGATGATGCCGAGATTTCCTGCCTCTGTGAATTTATTTTGATTTTGCTGAATGATGGGTGTTTGGGCATCTGATCCACCTAGGCTGGGATTTTCCTATTCATCCTGCCTGGAGAAGGTCATAACAACTTCTCAGAAAATGTAGTAACTCAAATAAGGCCATGGAAAATTACTCCAAAGTGACCTGATGTCCTAAGATATTGTGTTTCATTGTTTATTTGTTTATTTACTAGGAGGGAAACCTAGCAGTCATTTCTGCTATGCAAATTGCTAAATGTTTTAAAAACTCTTGGCATGTGAAGGACTTTTCCTACTTAGTGATGACCAACAGTGACCTAATTCATATTTGACTGGACCAAGCTACAGGGCTCCAGTGTACTAGATACATCCCAAAACTTCACCAAATTCTGCCAAGAACTCACCAGAACTCCTGCCCAAATTGTCCTCTGATCCCATTTAGCTTCAGGATGTCAGTGCACTCCGGGTGCACTCATAAACTGCCACGGGAAAAGGTCAGATATAAAAGTCCTCCAGATCCAACATTCCAAACAAAATCGACGAAGGCACTTGGTGAAACATGTCCTCTGTTTAGAAGTTCACAAATGTTGAGCTGTTATTAAAATCACATAAATAAAAATTCTGAGCCACCTGTCATATAATGTTCCATTAGTGTCTGAATTATGATATCTCTTCTAGGAGAGAGAGTAGAGAAAGTTGAAGCTGAACATGAGAACTGAAATATAAGGACATGGAAATGTTGTGGTTTGGACAAGGGATATTTAAGCTATTTAATCAGATTTTTTTATCATGCATTTGAATGACAGTGATAAAATTCCAGACTAACCATTTTTAATTAGCCACTTTGAATCCCTCTTAACCCTTACAAAAGGGTCAGCACAACTGTCAGCACAACTGATAATTCAGCTCCAGCCCAGCACTGAAACTGTCTTGTCCTGGCCAGTCCATTTGGTAGTTCAAGTATTCTATTGTTGGGTTAGTTCAGTATTTTATTAATAAAAGCTTAGCTTCAGTGATGTTTTCTTAGGTTTAGGTTAGTTTATTTAACAACTCTAATAAAATATATAAAAATGAAATTGATACTGAACCCATCTCGCTGGAGCAACAGTGCTCCAAAACCTTGGAAGGCCTAGAGCGGATGCCAGCCAGGTTAAAAGGCAATTTCCCCCCCAATAAATCTGTGCTCTTGCCCTGGGAAGCTGTGAACAATGAGAGTGGGGAATTCTGCTCCAGCAGGGTCTGGCAGCAGAGGACCACACAAGGTGCGAGACAGAGTTTAACTGGGTCATAAATTGTCACTTCATTGTGTTACTGTTTAAATTGCCTTAGGGATGGGGGTTGCCACCCTTCCTTACACCTTTTGCTGTGTCTCACCTCCAGCACATCCCTCCTCTGCCCCAGTCCTCCCCAGCCTCCTGATGGAGAGATGCTCCACACCTGAACATCACCACGGGGCCTTCACTTCTTATTCCTGGCACGTCCTGTGGATGGGAACAATATAAAATGAGAATTTTGTGCTTTTTAGGGATGGCTTTAGTGTGGACGTTCACAGCAAGCACATAGACTCGGGAGCAGTGTAGAAGCCACTGGAAGGAGCATTTTGGAGTCATGACATTGGTGTTCAGAGAGACCATGAGAAATAGTAAACAGAAATGGTCCTTGGCCATTCAAAATTTGAGTGAAGAGTTGCTAAGATCCTCCAGGGCATTTATCATTAACTTACAACTTCTTAGGATCTCATGGACTCAGCAGCATGGTCCTTCCCCATGCAGTCCATCATCAGACTCATGGCAACACTGCTCTATCCATATGTCTTGCTTCTACTGAAGGAAAAAATGAAGAAAAAAGGCAAATCTGGCTCCTAACTATTTGCTATTTGGCCTAATTTTCCATAATTCTTTGACATAAACCTTTTCAGAAAAGAAGAAATGGGGAGTTTGTTTAAAAATATTTGTGTGCTTACATCTTGCTTTCTCATCAGAAATGGCAATGTGCCCGAGGACAGAGACCAGAGGCAAGGGGCACAAAAGGGAGTCTGGATCTATGATCCCCCTGTTTGGAGAGTGGGCAACAGTGCAGTCTGCAAGCTGCAGCCCCATCAGCCTGTGCACATATTTCAGGTAACACTTTCTGCAATGAAGACCCACATTCCAAAGCTCCTGAAGATGCCAGGAGCATTTACCTTCTGTTTTGGATTGATCTTTTTATTACTCAGTCTATGTCCACATATAACATACTACCTTTTCCCAAACAGCTACAAGAAAATTGACTTTGTCAGCTAAAATCAGTTAAAACCATTCACGTCTTCCACCTGTGGCAAATCATTTAAAGCGAGGATGCTCACACATCACACCAGCAGCTGATAGATGGATTCACCAGGAAGGCAAAGGGAAATTACACCTCTCCCAAAAGGCTCAAATCCTTCCTCCCGAGGACTCTCTGCTAACACAAAGAAGAGCAAATGAACACTTAGCAATCAATACCAAGGGCCTTAACAGTTTGTGGCAGGATGAGAGAGGACTTCCATTGCCTTCTCTGCTGTCCATGTGTTGGAGAGCTCTGTGCCCTCCTCCCTCCCGGCAGGCACGAGTACATCTTCTCACCAGCACAAACTCAGCAACAGACACTCAGAAATGGTAAAAATGAAAGTGCCCAGCATTTTATTAAAACCATCCTTATCTATAGTCAGCAAAGAGACTGCAGGATGTGGATCCTCCTCTGGCCAGAGTTCACTCTGCTCTAGCAGAAGGACAGGCAGCCAGCAAAGAGGGCAGGATGAATTGCCCTTACTCCCCAGAGCAGAGCTGATATTTATGGCAATTCTAAAAATTATGGCACAAGGAAATCAACAAGCTGGAAAGTCATGCTGGCTGCAGATCCATAGGAAACACGGAGGTGGAAAAGCAAAGTTTGCCAAATGGAAGAGGAAAGATCTGGTAGGAATGCTTTTTCTTTTTCTTTTTTTTTTTCCCTTACTTTATATAAAGTTAAGTTTCCTAGGTTGTTTTACAAACAATGAAGCACATAAGACAATAGTGCGTGGCTGGGGAAGGCAATTGCTGTTAAAATTGAGTTGAAATTAATGAATGATGGGCACTGTGTTAAGATTCATGGTTCTACCATATCTTGCCTAACCTATCTCCAGAGCAGCATAGAATCAGGGTACTCATTCCCTTTACCTGGGCAAACTTCCAACCTGGCCTTGCTCATGGCAACAAATGTAACCAACAGGAGCATTAGGATCGTATTTCCCTCTGTATCTTCCCGACCAGCTTTTGCTTTTCCTCTCTCCAACCCAGATGCAACAAAACACCTGTGCACCTTCTTAACTTTAAGCCCCGTGTTTGGGCCCTGCTTGCTTTAGATCAATTCAAGCACATCCTCGTTGCTGGGCTGCATCCAACACCATCACTGACAATGTTACATGTGTCCAGCCTTCAAAGCACCAAACACCCAGACCCAGGCTCAGCTGTGAAGATTTTTGGTCTTTGTTCCTCTTCTGCTTCGAAGGAGGCAGAAAATGAGCAGGGCTGGGCTTTGAGGAACCTGGTCTAGTGCAAGGTTAGAAGTAAATATTCTTTAAGGTCCTTTCCAACCCAAACCATTCTGTGACTCTATGAAGAGTGGGTCATTCAAAGAAGAAACACAAGTGATCTGTCCCCAAAAGTCATTGCACAGCCACAGACCTCACATACAACTTCCACCAAGTTTCTAAACCCTGGGTTTCCCCTGTGAAACACCAATATCTGTGCATCCTCACTTCCCTCCCCAGCCCTGTGTATATACCCAGCCAAATAAAGACATAAACAAATAATTTTGATATAAAAATAATAAATTCATTAAAACCAATTAAAAATTTCCATTTTAAAAATATGGTCACTTTTGACTGGTTTTAACACAGGTGCTGAGATTTTTTCATAACCTTCACACAGAAACTCATGAAGGGCAGAGTTTTGTTTCCTCCTTTGCTGTACAGATCAAGTTGCTGCTACAATGAAATTTGAATCGAGTTTTGCTTTTAATGATCTGACAGAGACCAGTAGGGGAGGGCTTTTCTCGTATTTTATAAATAATGATAATTAAATAAGATTCAAATATAGTCTTTGGGGGACGTTTTCTTAAAAGCTTCCTTTAATAGAGTTACAAATGACTGTAGATCCGGGTCTTTTGTAATCATTTATAATGATAAGAGACAAACTCCAACATAATGCAAACCTTTAGAAGACGAATTTCAGGAGACAGAGTCCAGCTGAAACCTCACAGAAATGCCCCCTCTCCTTTGCAAATACAGACCGGAGGCAAAATTTTAGGGCATTAGTTTGGTTTCCTGCTCTGGGGAAAGTTGTTACATAGAGAAAAAACGTCCCTGTTCATAACCCTGTATAACCCAGCTAAAATCAAATGTCAAATCCCCATAAGCATCTGTCCCTCAGCCAGAGGTTGTTTTTCTTCACGGATGAATCAAACATTCTGAGTAAATCACATGAATCACCAGCGGGAACATCATCCTCACAGCTTCATCTCGCAGTTATGAATAAGGAGCTTGTTTTGCAGGCCCCTAGAGAAGAAATAAAGCTCTTGGAGCTCAGGGAGGGGCCCAAGACTTTTCACAAGCATTTTGTTTTAATAGATTGCAAACAATCAGGTGTCTCCCTCCTCCCATCAAAAAAGCTATGGCCAATTGCTTTACAAACCATCTCTCAATTTAGCAATACTTTTATTAATAAGAAAATGTTTGCACTGATGACATAGCTCAATAACCCAGTTATAAATCGTATAAATCTGTTGCAACAGTTGCAAATGAGCAGCGTGATTTATGAGTGGGGCCACTGACTTCTACACCTGACATAAAACTTTGTAGGCAATCAGCCACATGTTTCATTTTAGTTTTATATTTGACATATAAATCAGGCAGTGAAAGGGACTCTCTCTCCAGCCCCAGTCCTCCCCTTTAAACAGACGGAGCAAATATTTTACAAGCAACATGTAAGTCACTGCAGCAAGGACACAATATGAGGTATGGAAAATATTATGCTGTGATTTCATTAGTTTCATGTGAACCAATATGAGGTACAGTGACCTGCCTTGCAGAGCAGGCAGGAGAGCAGGCACTTAAGGGGGGAATAACCATGAAGGTCACCATGGAAAAGCAAGTTTTCCTGCACTACATGCCCCGTTTGTTTCCAGGTCTTTCAAACCTGCGGAAGGTCCACATCTTCCCCTCCTGAGCTGAGCCAGGTTCGGCCCTGCCTTTGGGGTGAAGGTGTCCAACACAACCCCATAAAGGTGATGTGGTCCTCAACAGAATGGAGCAGAAGAGAAAACTTGGCAGCCATGAACTGGATTTTTGAGGGTTGCATTTCATAGGTGTTACTAAAATAACTCTCTGCCCAGCACGTATCACAGGATCCCTCCCCTCTTCAGATTTGACAGCAGATGTGCCCAATAACTCAGAGGTTCAAATGTGACCCCCAGTTCAATGTTGAACAACCATCTTTGAAAAGAAATATGCACTGGGAACACATTTCAGTCACTTTAGGGGCTTCCGGTATAACTGGCAAGTTTCTCCTGAGTTTATGTGTGACCCAGCTCCAAGGTGTGTTAAAACTCCTTCATTCATCTGAATCTCAAGATGAGTCAGATCTTTGTGCAAAGTGCTATGTGAAATTAGGTAGTTAGATATTTGCCTTAGAAACCCAAGGAAATGCTGCTCCAGTCGTCTAGATGCAAATTCAAATGTCTGATTTTCAGTAAGTGTAAAATCAAACCCACAAATAGGAGAAATTGCTAAAGGTAGGATGAACAGAAGTGAGATAAGTGTGAAATAATATACAACAACTTAAATAAAATGTTATTTTAAACAAGTGGTATAAATCTGTAGTACTTTCACCCAATTGCATGAGTTAGTTTATCTCAGCTGGATAAAGTCCTGTCAAAGTTTTTTATATGATCTCCTCCTGGAATGTGAATTTTTCCATAACAGAGGTGTTGGCCATTTCTGGAAAGCTCTTGCTATGAGTCAGGCATGTACTACTTTTCCATTTTCTCAGAAGAACTCTTTAAATCCACTTGAGGCAATGGAAAGCCATCTGGAGGCAGAGGCTCAGGGCTGGGTTTTGACTGCCTGGTTCCGTGGTGCAGAGCTCTGAGGATGGGGTGGGAAATGGCCTATCCAGCGTAACAGCAAGGCTTTTGTCGGAATTAATTCACTATTTCTTTACTTATAATGTTCAGTGATTTTATGTGATGTATTTTATAAATATATAAACTCTTGGAAACTTAGGCTCTGATCAGCCACCTGGGTTACAACACCATCTAATGTCTAGTGCAGATGAGGTTCCATATGCTCGGGTGATAATTACATCTTCAACAGCACAAATTTCTGCATTCCCACTCCAGCTTTTTATGTCTTGTCTACTCTAAAAATATTGTACACTCCAGCTTAATCAGACACCATTTGATTTCTCTAGTGTGCATTCCAAGTGGAAAACAGATTTGTTTATAAAGATGAGTTTCTTGGACCATAGCTGAGACCTCATTATTTATTTAAAAATAAGTTTAAAAAATACAGGAGAAAGCCAAGCTTACACCAGCTGAGAATTCCCTCTATACATTTTTCAGCTGCTTATGACCTTCCCTCTTCCTCCTCACTGACAGGTAACAGAGTTGATTTCCCTATACACAGAAGGAGCACTGGATACTGGAAAGTTTACACTTCTAAATGTTTTTCTTGATTAAATACATTGAATGAGTGCTGAAAGAATGATAATAAGATGTTCTCTGCACGCAAATTGACATTAAGTTGGGGGTGATGGGGCTGAAGCAAACACAGCAATGAGATAAATCAAGGTCAGTGTAAGACTGAGCTGCCAGGTAGTGTTTGGGTGTTAGGCCAGGTCTGGATCTGCAGAGGAATCCAGTACTCACCAGTATTTGAAGCCATGGCAAGGAATGCACTGGGATAAATGTGCCCACAGGAGTTCTTAGCAAATTTTTTTCTTATTTGGCAGCCATTCATCAGGCACCAACCTTTTCAGACATAAATTGCTCTCACTTTCCTACTCTGTGAGTCTTTTCTCAGGCTTAAGTTGTCCTTGCATTAGCTCCTTGTAGCAGTGGGACTGTGCTGAGGTTCTTCATACGGATCATATGGCTCATGACATGCATTCATATGTTTCATGTCTTTCCCACTGGCAGTGTTTAAAAGCCCTAAAGGAGTGTTTGCATTTCCACAGGTCTCCCACTGGAGCTCACATTCTTCCTCCTCTCCCCTACACGTTGACTTCAAAACACGGTGTATGTAATGACCAGGAGGGATCAGGAGCAGTCAGCAATGATTTGCAAAGGGGAAGTCATGCTTCACCAACGTGATTTCCCTCTACAAAGAGGTGACCAGCTTGGTGGGTGAGGGGAGAGCAGTGGATGTTGTTTACCTTGCCTAGAAAAGCTTTTTGCCATTGTCTTCCATAATGTCACCAAAGATAGGATGACAAAGTATGGGTTGGATAAGTGGACAGTAAAATGGATTAAAAACTGGTTGAACCACTAGACCCAGAGGGCTGTGAGCAGTGGCACAAAGTCAAGTAGGAGGAAAATCACTGGGATACACCCCAGAGCTCAGTTCCTGAGGCCAACACTGTCTAGCATATCCATTCATGACCTGGACGTTGGGACAGAGTCCACCTTCAGCAAGTTCACAGGTGGAACAACACTGGGAGGAATGGCTGACACGTCAGCTGGTCATGTTGACATTCAGAGGGATCTCAGCAAGCTCGAGAACTGGGCAGAGAGGAATCTCTTTAACAAGGGGAGATGACACAATCTACACGTAGAGAGCAATGACCCCGTGCACCAGCACACACTGGGGGATGACTGGCTGTGAAACAGCTCTGGTGAGGAGGACCTGCAGGTTCTGGTGGACGACGAGCAGACCATGAGCCAGCAATGTGCCCTGGCAGAAAGAAGGCAGCAGTATCCTGGGCTGCATTAGGCAAAGCATAGCCCACAGGTCAGAGGAGGGGACCCTTCCTCTCTACCCAGCCTGGTGAGGCCACACCTGGAGAACTCTGCCCAGTTCTGGGCTCCCCAGGGCAAGAGCGACGCTGGAGCAAGTCCAGCACATGGTCACAAAGATGATTACTGGATTGGAGCATCTCTCATATCAGGAGATACCGAGAGAGCTGGGACTGTTCGGCCTGGAGAGGAAAAAGCTCAGGGGGATCTCATCCATGTCTGTAAATACCTGATGGAAGAGAGTGAAGATGAGGGAGTCAGACTCTTCAATGACAGGACAAGAGTGACTGAGCACAAACTAAAACACATTAAAATATTACTGGAGGAAGGTCAAGCACTGGACCAGGTTGCCTGGTGATGATCTGGAGATAATTCAGCACCAGACTGGACACAGTTCTGAACAACCCTCTCTAGACAACCCTGCTTGAGCGGTGCTGGACTAGATCTGAAGGTTGGACTGGATCTCAAGAGCTGCCTCCAACCTCAACCACTCCATGATTCTGGCACTCTGTAAGAGTACATGGCACAACAGCAGCATTCATCTTCTTTGAAGGCAAAGAATATCCAAAATACAGCATTACTCATTAGCTTATTAATTGTTCATTAGCATAGTTCTCATTGCCATAATAAAGTACGTATGTTTTCAGACTGTGCTTTCAGTTGCAGGCAATTTGACACACTCTAATACAATCATTATAATTGGAAGTGCAGCAGTGATCAGATCCAAGAAGCCTTTTGGCTGCAGGCTCCCAAATTTTCAGGAAGTTCCGGTGCAGATCTGCACCTTGCACCTGGTTCCTGTCTGTGTAATGGGCTGAACCAGCATTTCTTATCTGAACAGCCACCTGCTATTTCAAGAAAACCCAAACCCCACAGCTTTGGAGACATTCTTGTTTAGATTTAGCCTCAAGGGTTTTTAGCCAAGGTCAACTGTTGCTGTAAAATATTCTACCTGCTCCACTCTATCCTGTACCTCTAAATGTTTCTTTTAAATGTAGGTTTTTAAATGTTTTAGAAGAAAACAAAAAGGGGGCTTTGAATTAGAGCAGAACAAAATAAGAATAAAAATGTTTGTAAACAGATTTGATTTTTCAGTTTTTGGCAAGTTTTTCAAATAGCTTTTGGTGACACATATTGCTAAAATGGAGCCAGAAATAAAATGTTTACGAGGATTTTTTTTTTTCCAGTAAGTGAAAATCCAATTATTTTGATTTGAGGTTTTGGGTTTTTGGGGTTTTTAGTTAACATTTTTTAATATCTGGGAGATTGTTCTTTAAATGAAATAAGCAATCACAGTCTGCAGAGGACTGCTCTCCCAAGGTGTTGGTCCTTCTCCATCTGAAGAACCAGGCACAAGCAGAGAAATCCTGAGTCACAGATCTTCAATGAGAATTATTACATTATAGGAAGGTCTAACTTCACAAGCTGAGAATGCATTTGCTTGGCAATTTTTTCAACAAGCGTGAGCTCCACTACAAGTAAATGTCCATTATTACAACAACACAGTTGCCCTGAGAGAGTGTAAACTCAGACTGAAATTTTCCTCATTTTGTTTTCTGCTGGGCACTTCTGGTGACACTTGTTTTTCTGCAGTTGCCTCTATTCTCATACCACTGGAGTTATCTTAAACCACAGCTAATGTGGATCAGCTCTGAACCTGAACCTTTTTTTAGAAGGTAGCCCTAAAAGAGAAACCCTCACTTCAAGGGCATTAGCGGTGGACATTGTCTGTCTGGACTAACAGTGGACATTTTCTGTCTGGACTTCAGAGAATATTTTCTACCTGAACTTTGGTGAGGCCTTTGGCACTGTCTCACTTAAGAGCCTCATGGACAAGCTGTTGTTGTATGTACTGGAGAAGCAGACAGAGATTTGGCTTGCAAGCTGATTGAGTGGCTGGCACCAGAGGCTGGCCATCAGTGGAGTCTGTTTGGAGGGCAGTAACTGGTGACTGTACCCCAGGGGTCACATGCAGAGTCCAGCCCTGTTTAACATCCTCATTAACAGCTGGGATCATGGGGCAGAGTGCAAGTTTGCCAGTGACACCAACTGGAAGGAGAGACTGATGTGCCAGAGGGTTGTGTACCCATCCAGAGGGACCTCAGTGGGCTGGAAAACCGGGACAACAGGCAACTCATGGAGTTCAACAAGGAGAAGTGCCAAATCCTGCACCTGGGGAATCAAAAATGCAGGAACCAGGACATGCTGGACACCACCCACTTGGAAAGAAGCTTGACGGAAGCACCTGGAGGTGATCAGCAGCACCTGCTGTTGAACACCAAACTGAGCATGACCCAGCAATGTGCTCTTGTGGCCAAGAAGGACAATGGTATCCTGGGCTGCATTAGACAAAGTACTGCCAGCAGGTCAGGAGGGGTGATCCCATTTATTCAGTGCTGGCAAGGCCAAATCTGGAGTTCTGTGTGCCATCCTTCATGCAGACAGTCAGACCTCCTGTACTACAGGAATGCTGCTTGGCCATGCACTCCTTGTCTCTGACTGCTCCCCATCAGTACAATTTAATACATTTTGTCCCATCTAGTTTAAAAGATACCTTCCAACCCAAGCCATTCTAGGGTTCTCTGTGCTGAGCCTACTACTATTTCTTCTTCGTGATTGTGTGGGTCTCTGCAAATCATTTTGGCATCTAACTTAATAAAGAGAACACTGTACTCTTAACTATGCTTTGCAAAATACTGCCAGCCCACGTTGGGAGGGTTAGAGAGTAACCTGCACGGCCATGCATCTCTTGCTGTCCTTCTCACCCTTTTCTCCTTGTGCCAGTTTGGCTCAGGAGGGTTTTCCTTGAAAAGAGACTTTCAGCAGTGCTGGTGATAGAGTTGCCATACAGAGGTGCAGTGTCCCATCCTCACTTGCACACCAAAAATTGTGGGCTGCATCTCAAGTACGGGCTCCTTGTCCTCCTGTAACCCCTGGCACTGGCACAAATCATGCAGCAGGCTGCTGTGTCTGCCTTAGAGACTGATTTTCTTTTGTGTTGAAATTCCATGAAGCCTTAATAACTCTCACTCATAACTTTCCAGCCAAAACTTCACTGCCATTGACCCTGAAAAAATGAATACATAAACAAAAGTCTGAGAAGTGCATGCAGATGAGCTGAACTAACTTACTGATTAGGACTATAATGGCTTAATGGGTAAAGCATGTACCCTCTGGGTCTCTTGCTTTGACTTAGTTGTGGTGATGGAGAAGAGATAAAGACCAGCTGAACACAGGAATTAGGCAGACAAGATCCACCTGTCATTGGCTATTGGTAACTTTTGTTACTGCAAGGATTCTCAGGAAAGAAAACCTGACATCTTACAAGATTTTTTATCAAAACTACTAGCACCGTTTCCTTATTAATAGTTTTACCACATTTGAAAAGAAGGTATTGGGTAAATACTGTGCCAGAGAAATTATAGATGTTTGTAAAAAATATCTCCTCCATCAGAGTTTGACAAGTCCTGAAAACACTGAGCTAAGGTACGTCATGCAATAGGTAGTCAGGCATAAAACCAAACAGAAAATATCACAAGTTTGGCTCACAGCTCAACAACAGCTCCATACAACCTCATCTATCAAATGAATAAGGAAAATAAAATATTTAAATAAAAGCATAGGGCCACTGTTTTCCCTTCCTGGCACTCAAAACTTGGCCCCAGATTTACCATGCATTTCACTGACTACTGAGAATGTGTCTGACAAATTTTGCTTGAGTTTTAAACTTTCAAGTAAACAGCTGGTGTCCTCTATAGAATAATTGTCCCCAATCCACCCAATTTAAGAGCCAGAAACAGTGCAGCCCTCCCTTCAGCTGCTGGAGGTGTTGGTGGTTGCTTGATGCTATTCCTTTTTCTGTTTCTTTCAACTGGGGTATTCTCCTCTGGGAATCAATCCCACCAGTCTTGAAGGCAGTCTTGCAAAAATAGGAATGATGTAAATTAAAGAACAGGTTGCCCAGGGAAGCTGTAGCTGCCCCACCCCTTAAAGTGTTCAAGGCCAGGTTGGATGGTGCTCCAAACAACCTGGTCTAGTGGAAAGTGTCCCTGCTCATGGCAGGGGATTGGAACTTAATGATTTTTAATGTCCCTTCCAACCCAAACCTTTCTATGATTCTATGATTCTAAGACAGGATATGTTTGGAGAGGGACAGAGATATACAGGAAAAAAGCAGCAATGCCCTGGGGAAGAGGAGGAGACATTTTACATCCTTCAGGGATATTCAGGCTCAGCCCCTGAAGTCTAAACTTACTAATCCATTCTGATTTTCTGAAATGATTGAAAGTGTACTTTAACAATATGGATTCTTGCTTTCAGAGCCCAGCCAGCATAAATCACAAATCTGCATTGTCTGCAATATATACGCCACATTTTATTACCTTGGTTCACAGCCTACATTTAATTTAATGCTCACCCTTTCATGTAATATATTCCAAGATATGCATCACTTCACGGTTCTGCACCACGGTGCTCAAATTGCCTATGGTATTGATCTATACGATGATTAAACCTCAGCATTCTTTGGGAACCGGGAATTTCGGAGCACTAGATGGTGCTAGAGAATGCTCTTAGCCAGCGCCGGGGCTGCATCCCCATAAATTCCCTCCATGCACCATTTATTTTCGTACAATGTAACAGCATAATCTGCATCCAGCGTCTGTATTCTCAGCAGTGTTTCAGATGGGCTGCTGACTTTGCCCATCACTCTTGCTCGTGGAGTGATGAGAAGTTGTTTGTTGTTGCCAGAGACAAGCTGTCAGACCCACGAGTCAAGTGCCCAGGTCATGAGACTGCCTTCAAAAACAGGGGATATATAAATTTTTTTAAGTGTACTTTTATTCGCACTCTGGATCCTAAGCCCTAGGACTGTTATGATGCTATTTATGTGCTCCCCAGGAGAGCATGGGAGTGCTGGGCACTAAAAGCATCTATGATCAGAGCCAGGCATGGCTCTGAGCAACAGAGTTCAAACCACAGCTCAGACCTGACCTACGGGGGTTTGGAAGTTTGGTTTTGAACCATCCAAAGAAAAGAAACCACCCTTGGAAACCACCAGATGAAAAAGACAATTAGGAAACAGAGTAGGGATTTGTACAGTTCTGTGTCTGCTAACAACTACAGTAATTCTTTTGGCTGGAGCACACGCTGGGAGAGGAGGGTTTGACAGAGACCAGAGCAGCCTGCACCCAGCAAGAGGTTTTCTCGTGTCACTGAGGGCAGAGGGCTACATCTTTAGCTGGCCCAGTAGGATTAGGCTGGGTATGTGTCCTGTGATGTGCAGAAAGGAAAAGGAAGTGGGCTGTGCTTCACCTCAGGGATGACCCTGGCACCAACATCAATGGGTGGTTTTGTCACCAGCAGCTGCACCACGTGAGGACAGGCTCTTGGAGAGAAACCCAAATGTTGGTCCTCTTCTCCTGCCAGGTGCCCCGAGGACATGGGATGTCTCAGGGAACCAAGGCACAGAGGTTCTGGCAGTGTTACAGGGATGATACAAGGCGATTTTCCCCCCATGGCAGCTCAGCTGTCTACAAGGGCTTACAAGACCCAGGTACTTATAGGGCAGCCATAGAGCCTGGTGCTATCAACACCTAGATTGTGTGTTAGATCCCTGTATGAGCCACTCACTTCAGAGTTGGACTTGATGATTCTTGGGGGTCCCTTCCAACTCAGAATATTCTGTAGTCCTGTGATCCAAACCAACAGTATTTTCATGACATTGGCACCATGAGAGATGCTGCCATGGTTTTTTTATTCTGCACTGCTCTTCATTGGTACTCCTGGTAGGATGAAGCATGGCATGGATCAGTGTGGTTCATGCACAGCCAAGGACACACCAGGGTGCAGCTGTTGACCTCGTAAAACATGGAAATCCAGGTGGGTGTTATGGGCCCTGCACTTACGTGCCTCTGATATCGTGGACTGAAAGCAATTGCTTCTTGTGGCTTATTTAACCTTGGCTTTCTGGTGACACATGTTCCCATTCTGCTCCTGTTTGATGATGGCATTGAAACCGGATGGAAATGGAGGGAAGAATTTAGATATGACATCATGGAAATGTATCATCATCACTAAAACAGCCAATCAGATGACAGCAAAAGAATGACATTTCCGGGGAACTGAACTTGTGTTTTCAGCACCATTAAGACATTTAAGGGACACAGTCAGATCACCTTAGGCCCATAACCTAAGACTTTTTGAAATATCAGTGAAGATGCTATCATTTTTCTTCTAGTTGAAATCAAATCAATTGTTTATATGAATTTAAAGGTATACCTTTAAAGCATTTACAGAGGGTGAAACTGCAAACCAAAGGGAAAATCCCACTGCTGGGCTGGTTCCTCCACTTAAGTAACGTGCTTAAAATCTCTGCACTACCCAAGAAACTTGCTATGGTGCCTCATCCCTGCCTCATGTCATATCACCCACAGTCTTCTAACATCACACAGGGAGGGAAATTTGCTTTTAATTGATTGTTAACCTACCAGTGTCCCTCTGTGTGCCTTTTATTTACATTAGCAGTCTGAAAGAGCAAAGTGTTCCCCTTCACATTTCACTCTGCTGGAGAAACGGGTTTGCTGTCATCACTCCTCATAAGCACAGCCTGGGACTCACTTTCCTAAACTCTCCCTTCCACCATTTGTCTTTACTACCTCATAGCTGTCAGTTTTTCTTCTAACTGCTACTATGAAATGAGCACAGGGTTGCTTTGGCCAAAAATCACTCAAGAATCAAGAAGCAGGGGAGGAGGGGAGCAATTACTGATCTTCGAAGGGAAAACTGGAGAAAGCTGGGAAAGTATCCTTGATTGAGGTTGCAACCCTCAGCCTCCAGATTGAAAATCACCATTAATCTTACCCAATAATATGTTCAAGGGGATTATTAGCGAATATTTACTCCAGCAGCACCAAAGTTCTCTGATTCTAGTGCCACAAAGAAACCTCTCCTGAAATAATTTGATATGTGGAGAAACCCTAAAGCGGCTTTCAGTTCTCTTATTGCAACAGCTGTCTTAAATAAAGAGTGACAATGCTCCACGACTCTTACCAAACGAAATTTTCCTTAAGCAAATTATTTTATCCATGCTGACATCATGCTGACTCAGTTTCCCCACCTGTAAAATGGATACAGTGGGAGCTTCTGGTTTGACAGTGGAGGATGTGTCCAAGGAGAAACTGAGTTTTCTATGAGCTGGTTGACTTTCATTCCCCATCTGAATGGGTACTCAAACAAAGAAAGTCAGGTGAGAAACATTCCCAAGAACCTGGGAGAAGTAAATGGCCCAAATTACTACAGAGAGAGTCCTTGTTTGACCACCCTATGAAAAACCAGCATGTCATGTTCAGGCTCTTTCTGTTCAAGTGATAGATGTTTTAATAGACAGTTGGATTAATACATTTATTTTCCCCAAAGAAAGAAACCTTCTGCAGAAAAGCTCACTATATTTTAATGTCGCTGCAACTTCCAGAAAGGAAGTTGGGCCAGAAAGTCTAAACATTTCTTTCCAGGCCTTTGGCTTCCCAGAAAGTGGGGTTTTTTTCCAATGGCTAGTGAAAATTCAGACAAATGTATCAAATATTGCAGGGATTTCAGAATGAAAGAAGAGGTCTATCAGGACAAGAAGGCACCTTCCTTTACCCTCTTCAAGCCTCATGGCATCCTGCTGGGTAATATCCATCTTCAGGATGCAGAAGGAGTCAAAGGAAAATCTGAAGATGGAAGGGGGCGGAATTCTCACTTTTGCTTGAAGTCCTACGTAAAAGCAGCCCACCAGGTGGATGCTGGTTCACTGCACAATTAGATGTAATCGATACAACACCCACTCTGTGGCCTAAATGGGAACCAGCAGCCACTGGTGGTGGTCCAGATTGTCACCTGGGTGCTGCTGGGTGCTGTCGCCCACCTGTCTGGCGCCGACCCCGCGCCCTTTCCGGGGGAGCCCCACTGCTGCCACGCACCACCCCAGCGGGCCAGGCAGCAACCCCAACCTGGCCCTGCCCTGTCAGCCCTGCCAGGCTGTCCCCTCACTCCCCTCCCACTCCCCCTCGCCGGCCGCCAGGACTTTGTGTCCTAAAAGCTCATTCTTTCCATAGCGTAAAAAATAAACCGGCATGTGCTCCTCTCCAACGCCGCCCGTCTCCACAACGGCCCCGGGTGCGTTGTTGTTGTCCTTCGCCTCTGTCTCTCTTTAAATAACAGAATTACAGCGGGTCTAATCCTGCAAAATGCTGAGTAACAGCTCGTTCCCAATAAATTAAGCAGGCACTCAGCGCCGCAGCCTGATATTTGTATCCATGTCCTCCCGGATTATCAGTCCCTCCTCCTCGCTCTCTGCCCGGCCCCTCGGGGAGCAATTATCTGTGAATGAGAACAGAATAACTCTTTTAGCAGAAGGTTTCCACACTCGCGCACAAGGAGCGCTCTGAATGGATTTATCATGCTTGCTAAAAAGGGAGGTGGTTAAAAATTCCCCCCTTCTCTCTTTTTTTTTCTCCTATATTTCAAGGAGAAATCCCTGAAGCGGCAGCCGTTCCCCGATGGCTCCACGCACCAGGGGGAAAAAAAGAGGAAAAAAAATAGAAAAAAAAAATGGATATAGTAAAACTTTTTAAGGGAGGCATGAATCGGTTCTTCAGAAAAACAAGGCAGCGGTGCCAACTGGAAATGTTTGCTTTGGGGGTGAGTTAGATGGCTGGCGTCAGCCAGGGCTAAAGACATGCCAGCGGAATGCAATATTGGGGAAGCAGCAGGTCACTCAATCACTGGCAATTTGCCCAGGAGCAACTGGATGCCTTCAGATTTTTTTTTCCTTGTGTGTGCATGTTGCCTTTTTTTTTTTTTTTTTTTTTTCCTAGGCAAACAGAGCCCCAGCAGTTTTGAGGCTGGGGAGCTGGAGAATGGTATTTCTGAAAGGCACGTTCCTGCAGGAATACCCCCGTGGGTCTGCTCGGCTGCACAGCGGTGACATCTGGCAGAAGCTGTTGTGTTGGGATGGATGAGGCTGAATCCTGCCGGCTGCTGTCTTCACACACGAGGCAGTAGAGGCAGCACAGCGTGCTGGCTCTGCCAGGGCAGGGGGCAGCCACAGGGATGGGGCAGGAAGATGGGACAGCAGTGCCAACGCCTCCAAAAATACCCTCCAGCAAACTAGAATATTTTTCCCTTCAGTAACAAGTCTCAAACACTAGAGAAGAGACTTTTGTTTCTATTTTGGGCTCGCAATAGGATTTTTTTCAAGGTCAATATACTTTACGGGAGTGGTGAAATTAGGTGAAAGACAAAAAGAAAAATTTCCCCTAATGAACAACGTCCATTAACTCCCCACAGCACAGGAGGAGGGAAAGACCCAGCAGGCATTTTTGTCTGCACATCTGTAGTTTTTCATGGCTATATCATTTGTGCAGAGTGCCAGGCTGCACACAGAGCCCAAATGTTCTGGGGAGGAAAGGCATCCAGCCTTGCAGCAACCACCAGCATCAGGGATTTGCCTTTTTTGCTAACGTGGGAAATCAATGTTCGGACAGCAGATGCATGCAGCACAGTCACCAGCACATGATGGGCTGATGTTGACTGTGGCAGTTCTCCAGAGGCAAAATGGAGCAGTAAAATTGCCCTCATTGCTGCCTTCTCCATCCACATGGGTAAAACCCAATGTGTGAGAGGGAGGGGAACACTTGTGAAAGCAACCCCAAAGACCAAGTTTTACCTGAGACTCCAAAGCCCCAGGGTTCAACACCACTCCGAAGCATTTCCACAGTTAAACACCATCACCCACCTGTGTTCCACCACAATGTCAGCACTCCACAGGGCAAAGCCACCCACGGAGATTGACGCTGCAGATGGAGGAGAGGCAAAGCTCTGCAAAGGCCAAGCTTATCAACCCATGAAGAAACTGGAGAGAAAGCAGAGATGTTTGGAGGCAAATCACAGCTATGGTCAGCAGGTAGGGATCCCTGAGGGGTCTCCTAAGCAGGGTCTGTACCTGTGTTTTCTCATGTCTCCTGACGTGGCAGCTGCCCTTGCACTGTTGGTGCTTGATCACTCTTGTCTCTCCATTGACACCTTTCTTTTTATATTTTCATCCCAGTTTTGGATCTTGATGCAGCTACAGGGGACAATGTACCAAAATGCCCTCAGCATTCAAGGTCTCCATCACCCTCCTTTTCTGCGTCCCTTTTCATCTTACTAACATTCAAACTTGGAACCAGAGCTTGTCATTCGATCACTGGACAAGGGCTTTAGTTAAGATGGATTGCATTCCCAGGTCAATCACCAGTTCCTTGTGTGATCTTGAGAAGAATCCACCTCTCCCAGATCCTACTGTAAAATGGATATTGTAACTTTTTCTTTTCCTGCTGTGCTTTTTTCAGTCTTAAGAAAAAGACCCTCTCATGCAAAGTGTATGCACTGCAGAACAGTGAAAATGATTTGGTTTTATTGTAAAGTACATTTAAACATTGTTCAACAAAATATCCAAGTTCCTGGCAATGTCTTGAGAAAAAAAAAACCATTTCACCAACTTATTTTCTACATGATTAATGCTTGTAAAAGGTATCACACCAGAGTGTCCAGCCCATACAACTGTTCTTCATGCTGTAGTTGTCCATTCAAACATGACCCTTAATTGTTTGCCTGCAAGTGCCTCCTTCTTCCCAGGAACACCTTCAGTGTGATCCAAGGGAGCACTGACGGGCAGTGAGGAAAGAAAGAGAGGACACATTCAATCACCCCAAAGGATAAATGTGACAGTGAGTTCTCCCACCTGACCCTGTGATCCAGGGCTGAGGATCAAGGCAGGGTGGGCAATGGAGGTGGGCAGGACAGAGCCCTTCTCTGCTTCTGCCTCAGTGCTGCTGCCTAACTTGGGGAAATTGGTTTTGTTTCCCGTACCTCAGTTTCTCCATCTGGAACATGGAAATAATGATCTTGGCTTCTTTTTAAAGCCCTTTCAGATGAACAGCCCCTTTAAAGAGGTAAGCTGTATCATAAGCAACAGACTCTCATGCCTGCCAAGAACCAAAAGTGATATGAGGGAGATGAAATTCAGGCCACCTCATCAGCAAAGCATGTTGTCCTGGCCTTCAAGACAAGGTTAGGGCTCTTGGAGAGAGCCCATTCCTTTTTGGGACAGAAAGGAGTGGACACAGACCCAGCACATGCTTTCCTATTATTAGTCATTTGTATCCATGTATTGCTGCTAATGTGTACAGCCCTCAACACCCACCACAGCAAGGGCACAGCCTAAAGGCCCCTAACCCAGGAGCTCAACCACGCAGTGGGGGCTGAGGAGAAGTTGCCAGGTAATTTCCCCATGATGGCTTGAGCAGGATGGATGCAACCGGTCCTCACAAAGCCTGCAAGCCCCAGCATCTCCATGAGCCTTTCAGCAGGACTGGAGAGGGACAAGAGCAGGCAGAGGGACCTGCCTGGGGACCAACTGGAGAGCACGGCATCTCTAGAGCACCAGGTGGGTGACTCACATTTGGCTGGGGAAGGACGCTGGAAGCAGGCGAGATGCAGGCACAGGCGAGGTTCGTGAGGACCTCACAAACGGGGCTGGAAGCACGACCGAGAGCTGCTTCGCACGACAGGGCCAAATCCGCGCCTGGCACAGCTCCCCTGCAGCCGCCTCGCTGTGTTTGTGTAGGGATCCAGCCCTGGCCGCGCTGGGAGGCACCGGCTGCGCGGGGCTGGGATGCCAGCCTGGAGGCCCAGACACCAGGACAGTGCCAGATGCCGGGCATATTTTGTCAGCTGCGCGGGCTGCGGGCTGTCACACGGGGCTCGGCTGCACCTGCGCGACCCCGAGCCGCCCGGCTATGAACAGCCGGCCACAGCGCTCCGACGCCGCATCGCTGAGCGCCCCGGCCGCGGGCACGGTGATGAATCAGCCGCCCCGCTGATAACCCCGGGGCTCTGCTGCAGCCGGGACTGATGCAAATGCTACTGCACCTAATTCTTGCTCCATTCGGGATTCGATGTGTGCGGCCAGCCCAGCTCCACCGCCCGGCTGCTGGGATGCCCAGTGCTCCTGGTGCTCCTGGTCCAGCCCCTCGAGCTCGTGGGGCTCTGATGGTCTCCTGATCCTTGGGATTCTCCAAGCAAAGATGAGGCCAGCACAAATTTCTGGGAGAGGAGCTGACATGGGGAGGACTAACGCAGGATGTGAAGTGGCTGCTGTGTGTTTGAGTACCTATAAAGCTCCCAGGGGAAAGAGCTGCAGCAGGCATTGAGCATCTGGGGGGCTAAAACCTTCCCAAACATACGGGATAGCATCTGAAGGGGTCAGGGAAGGAGGCACTGATGGAGAAAGCCGCATTTACCTATTTTATCACCCCCTCCACAACAACCTAAGCACCAGCCCTGAGCAGTCCTTGCACACTCAGAGGAAAAGTCCTGCCATGTCCAGCCCCTTTGCAGGAAACATGCAATGGGTGCCAGTCTTCACATTCTCTCTCATCTTTCACTGCTGACCCAAAATAAGCACAATCTGGCTAATTAACAGAGCTAATTAACATCAGGATGAAACGTGCAACATGGACTGCAGACTCTTAGGAAATAGATTTTTGTGCCTTGAGACACAGAAAAATGATTTCTCAGGCATTATGTGCACAGCACAGCCAGCTCTGTGACTTTTCCTCTTTTCCCTCATCAGTTCTTGGTTCTTGCATAAAGATGATTTTTAATGCCAAAGCATTGTGCTTCATCCCTCTTTATTTCAGGCCGCAGGCTCACCACATTTTGGACCGGTTGCAACCCATCTGGTTCCACTAATACTTCTAATATAATATTTATAACTAGCTAAGGGCTGATCATATGACGGGTGTAATCCATAAGTCATGTGCCAGTTGTGGTTATTCTACACCTTAAACCATTTTTCTGTACTTAGTGTCCATAGCCTGCTGGGGTATTTGTATGTTTTGCTTCTGTTGTACCTTTCCACCTTTGCAGCCTGGCATTAAAGAAAGTTGTCTCAGTAATTGAGAGAAAAAGAATCACTTTGTTTCCACCCAAAAAATAGGAAATGAGATGAGAGAATTAACCAAAGTCTTTGCTTGCCATCATCTTCGGATTTTCTGAAGGAACTTGTTCTTAGGAAAGTTGTTGAATCTAAACAAAATCATCTCCTCAACAAGTTCCTCCTTCCCATTGCCAGAAGGATCATCCAACAGAAACCAAACCCAGGTCTGACAGTTTTAGCTCACCCACAGCCAGCTGTGGCAGCCCAACTTCATCTTCAATGGACACAGGATGTTTCCTGGCAGACCATCAGGTGCCAGCGAGGAAAGATCCCCTGCCTTAAAGGGGGAGTTCCTGTTGCATGCAGATACTTCCTTCTTATTCTTTCTGCCCCTCTCACCCTACATCACCAGGTTGGGCAGTGGGAGGAACCTCTGGAGAGATGCTCAGATACATCAAGAGCAGTTCTTGACCCCTCCCAAATAGCACTTCATAAAATACCTTGAGGAAATTTTGGGTGAGACCGTATTTGAGAAAAAAAAACCCAAATAAACAAACAAAACCCACTTTCTCCTTAGTTTTGAAAAGCGTGAATATCATTAGTGTTAAGGCACTGGCACCAGGCTGGGATTTGGCCCCATGTGGCTGCACAGAGGCAGAAGGAGAGTGAATTCTCCCTTTCCACGGGTGCTTACAGTTGGCCACAGCCTGTAAAAGCAAATGATTTAGTGATTCATTCTGGCAAGCATGGAAGGATGACTTCAGGTTTGAGCTTCCCACATCACTTCTAGCATCTCCCCCCGGAGATCCAACACGTTAGTGGCCAAGGCGATTGCACAACACCGAGCCAAGTGGTGCTGCCTTCTCGGCCTCTGGAGCAGGAGCACAAAGGAGGGTCCCTCCATGGCACATGGGAATTCAACAGCAAAACAGAGGCTGTGCATCAGCCCCGGGAGGACAAACTAAACATCGTTTTATGCAGAGCTTTTCAGCAGCGACCGACTGTGGGTCAGTTTATCCAGAACGGCTCTGCACTAATGGGATTAAGAAGCTCTTCACTGCTTGGATCGCTTCTCAGTGGGAAGATCCAAAATCAACTGATGGAAAACAGGATAATTCCTCCTGAAGAGGGAGCGGGATTGTTTGTGGAACCAAGCGATCAAACAGTGACTCTGAGTACTTCAAACACACCATGCCTGGAGACTCGCACCCAAACCCTGCGGGCGTTGTCAGCGCTTGGTTGGGACCCCGTGGCCTGCCCTGGGGGGCAGCTCTGTGGGACTGCCAGTGTTTGAAGGTAGCAGAGGTGACAGGGGAAAGGAGCAGTCATTTTCTCAGGGAAATCTCAGTTGTGAACCTCAAGGTTGGAGGCTCGGCTCCAGCAAGGAGCTCTTGATGGAACTTAAAATCCTGAATTGCCCCAGGATTTGTGACTGAAGAGTCGCAAATAACACATCCACCATCACGAGGATGTGCAAAACACTTCTCTCCATTGCAGAAATGGGTTTCCCCTTCTCCACAGACACCACATGGCCTTGTACCTTGCACAAACCCTTCTCTCCAAAGAAAAAGATGCTCTCAAATTTCTTCGGTATCAACCTTGCCAAGCTAATTTTCTGGTTCATCCAGCTCTCAGGGGATTTGGCACTGAAGAGGGTGAATCGCCTGAGCATCAGCACCAGCAGGCACCAGGAGTTTGTGAGAGAAGAGCAAGGCAAATCGTGCAGATCCATCAAGTCCCCACCATCAAGAATGGGAGCACTCAACTAACCTCTCCAAGGGCTTTCATGAGTGGAAATATTTCACATTAAAAGCAGTCATGCATTTAACATGTACGCATAATTTCAACTCTGAGAAGTTTTAGGAGCTTGTCAGAAATTATTATTAGAGGTTTCATACATGTCCTGTTTTCCTTCAGTCTCTCCCATGGCAGGGAGTGAAGTTTTGTGACAGACAGGACCCTACTAAGACTTTCCAATGTTCACACAGACACCTCAAAATTACATTATTCAGGCTCTTCTCCATCTGGAAGAGTGAATGGATTACAGTTGTTCTGAAAACTGAGTTTTCTTCTTCTCTCACAAAACTTCTGACTTTTACTAAGAAAAATGGAAACAGCTAAAAATAAACTTTCTTCTTTTAGATGTAAAACTCAGTAAACAGCAGAAATTTCATGCTGAAAACAGACAGTTTAAAAAAAAACATTCATTAATCCATAATGGCATTTTCTGACAGAAAACATTTGAGAGGTAAACATTTTGGAGCAGCCCTGGAAATGCTCTTTTGCCTAGCTCAGTTCAATGCACATTAGCTATTTTAAATATCATCTGGACCTTTAAATAGGGAAATCTTTTTTATCCTCCCTTCCATGTAAGCTCTGGAATAGATCCTCATAATGCTTCTCTGCTTTCCTCCCATCCCATTTCCACCTTGATTGTGGCCAGGTTTGATAGTTATCAGGGTATGTATCTGCAGATTTGAAAGCAAATGAGTATCTCAGGAATTTATATGGACCTCTGAATATCATTAGGAGCAATCAGTAGGAGGAACATCGTTGCAAGTTAGGGTGAATGCAAAAATTAAATGGCCTCAATGTCTTGTTAGACTACATCATGTTTGGCTCTGCTCAGAGGTGGGTGGAAAGCACAAGAATAAAAATGTCCACATGAAAACTGGAGTCAGGTCCACAGCACATATTTCAGTAGGCTCCTGTTTCAGGGCAGCTGAGGTTGGCTTTCTGATCAGCTCAGCCCCGGTATCACAAAGAGAAACATTATCGGCTCTTTCTGGTGTGCTAATATCCAATTTATTTTTCAGCAGTGCAATTTCCTGCCTGCTCTTTGAACAGCTATCAAAGGACAAGACACCAGATCACGGCAGACATTCTCCTAGTGCTGACATCTGCTAAACTAGTCAGTCTGTTCCTATACAGCCCACTCAATGCATCCTAAAATATTTTATAAGCCACCAGTGGAACAGAGAATGGTAATGTGGGTCCCTGACCTTTACTTGAGCCACCTTGATGTTCAGTACAGATGGGGAATCACACTTCAGCAGCCAGAATTTCTGGGTCCATTCAGTTTAGGGTTTCTGTGTTACCTCCAAACCCAATAAAATTCACTTTATGCCATCTGGCACTTCATATCCTTCACTGTTTTTCCTCTGAGAGCACTGGCAAATCTGCATATGAGGCTTAATCCAAAAGCCTCTGAAAACCAATGGAAAGATGGTTTTGGATCATGCCTAAAAGTGCAAGACTTTATTTAGAATACTGCTTTCTGCAGCTTTGCTGGAGATGTTCCTCCTTTGAACAAGCACTCAACCAGCAGCAAACACATTCCAACAAGGCATCTGGACCTCTAGGAAAGGGTTGGTCTCATTACATTTAGAGAAGCCAGGAAATATCACTAATAAGATATTACCCAAACTCATACGTGTTAGCTCTGTTGCTGTTCTGGCTTTTGGTGACACCACTGACACCATGAATATCAACGTGTTTCACAAACACGGGCAAGCACTGCAGGGCCTACTCACAGCCCATTTTCAGAGTTATTCATGGAACCTGAAGTCTCTGTGTCACTGTCTCTCATGTCCTCTCTGGCCATATCCCAAAATATTTTCCATGCCACCAAACTGCTGACTTCTGCCATAGTTCTGAGTTCTGCAGCCAGGGAAGAAAAAAAAAAAAAAAGAAAAAGAAAAGTGCCTAAGCACCTGGGAGTTTTCTTGAAGGTTTGATTGCAAGTTTGTCTCAACCAGTCACTAGTCAAGGAGTCCTTTTCACGGCTTTCTGCTCCTCACCATCCTTCTGGGTTGTGATTGTATCTCCTGAGCATGACCACTGCTATCCCTGATCCACATCTCCCTGACTTCATTCCATCTGTCCTTGTCCTGGATCCTCCCCCATGTCATTGCTCTTCCCAATCTTCAACTTAACCCCAGGCTAAACGTTCATTTTCTTTTTGAAAGAGTTCATAGATATATTTTGGCCAAATTTCTGGCCTCTCATTTCACTTATCCCGACCACTGTATTCCTCAAATATGTATCTGTCGACCACATTTGTTCTCATTCACTTCTTTTGAGCCCTGTCCAACCTTGGTCACCTCGCTGAGACCCTCAGACTAATTTCTCTTTCCTCACATTTTTTTTGGTACACATTTTTTTGTCCACCAGGACCCTGATCAGCATAGAAGTGAGAAAGTCACAGATCAAACTGTCAGAAAGCTGATAATGCCCACAGAGTATGCATTTATGTGCTGTGAAACATGTTAGGAGCTCAAAATGGAGAAACTGTATTGCAGAACTGGCTTGAATTTTGGCAGGGGTCGTATTTTATATCATATTAAACCTAGGAAGACATTTACTGACTAGTTCTAACCCAAGTCCTGCATTAAACTGATGTATTGGTTACCAGTCACATCTTTCATGTGTTAAGTAATTGAGCTTTTTCTCTACTTTCAGGATACTGACAGGCAGTAACACAAAACTGAAGAGTTGTACTGAAAGGAAGCTGAAAGGGAAAGCCAAATGGTTTCAGGACTCACAGAGTTTATTTAAACAGTACCTAAACATTCATAAAATGAACAACAGAATAAAGTCTATCAGAAGCAAAGTATGGGAATGAAGTTCAAAAAGGGAATATGGAAGAAACATGCACAAAGGTAAGCCAATGTTAAAAATCAATATAAATCTATTTTAAAACATTCTGAAGCACAATTTTCTAAAGCCCTGAAAGCTGCTAATAAAAGCTGCCTCAAACACTTCCAAAACAAATAGTTTTCCAGACAGCTGTTCAGACTGATAGATGATCAATATGTGATAGATGAGCACTCAAGACACATTATATTGTGATAACAAAGTCAAATAAATACGGAGGATGCATCCCACACTGCAGGCTCTCCTTACTGAGGACTCATCTGAAGAGGTACCTCAAACTGAAGCGTCAGTAGAAAAGATTTTCAAACAAACTGATGAAGTGAATAAGACCAATCTGCAAGACCAGACAGTATTCACCCAAGAGCTCTATGGAAATCCAAAGAGGAAATTGCTGAACGGTTATCCACGGTGCAGAGCCAACCTGCTGTTTAAATCAGCCTGTGCCAAAAGAATAGAAGCAGTAAATGTGATGCAAAATGAAAAAGCAGCTTCCAGAGAAGGAATGAATACAAACAAGCGTGATTCTGTGTAAGGCAAACTGATAAATATTCTAAAAAAGAACATTAGACACACCAGAGAACAAGGTGTAATGGAGAAGAGTCAAGTGCTGCATCTGTAGGTGGAAGTCATGTCTCACAAACAGAGTTCTTTGAGGGTGTCACTGAGGCAGTGGTGGTGTGAGTGGTACCATCCACTTGGCTTTCCAAATGTGGGAACCTATGAAAAAATTAAGTTGTTCTTGAACAAGGGAGAAGGTCCCCTTGTGATCAACAACTGGATAAAGATAGGAGACCAAACAAGGATTAAATGACCAAGTTTCATAAGAAGAGGAGCCAACCTGCAGGACTGGGTGAGGCTCTCTGCTTCTAGGACCTCTGATGCTCAGTACACACTTTTATCACAGAAAAGATATGAGAGGTAAAAAGCAGGGTGATAACTTTTTCTGATGATACCAAGCCATCTGAAATATTCCAAACTAAAGCTGTGAGCAAACAATTCAGAAGGACCCACAATGCTAAGTGACTGCACAATAACATGGAAGACAACATTCAGAGTGTTATAAGTAATGAGCAAAGAGCAATCCTAAGGATACATGCACTATAATGAGCACTGACTTAGCTACTGTTGTTTGGAAGAAGATCTTGGAGCTACTCTGGATGGTTTCCTAAAAACGAAAAGTTAGAGCTCTATGGGAATTAAAAAAGCAAAGAGAAAATTAAAAACTAGCAGGAAAAGACATCAGAGCAATACAATAAACTTTTGTACATAGCTCCAATGCACCAATCTGAAACAGGAAAGAGCAGAACTATAAAAGGCAAGAAAGGGCAATGACACCAGAGATGGGGAACAGTCTCCAGACAAGAAGAGCAAAAATAGGCTAAAACCCTTCATCTTAGAAGAAAAAACAGTAGAGGGGATCTGAGAGAGGTCTGTCAAGTCATGAGTTGCATGGAGAAGATGAAATAATCGTGCACTATTTCTCAAAACTTCAAGGGCCAAACACTAACTAATGAGACAGTAAGTTAAGAACAGAAAAAAAGGACATTTCTCTCACAAGTGAAGTATGGGACTGTCATAGACACTAAAATTTACAAATTAGCACAAATGGGCTTAAAATAGTAATGGTGTTCAGCTCCAGCAGGGCAGCTAAATACCATAATCCAAAGCCAACCTTTAGTTTAGGAGATCCCTTAGCTGCTGACTGCCAGAAGCTGGGATGATGTGCCACGGGTAGGAACACTCAGCACTCAGTGTGCTTCTTACTTTTTTTTTTTTAGTGTCCTGCAGTCTATTTTATAACTTCAAGATAAGTCACAACACCATGACCCTGGACTCCATGTCCTTATTCACTAGCATGCCTCTAACATGATGTGTCCCAACATGAAGTTCAAAGTTAACCAGTGACAAGCTGCTACATAAAATTTTGTGGAAAAATAGCAAGTTACACTATTGATACACTTTAATAATAAATTCAGCCCTTCTGATGAATGATTAATAGAAGAAAAAAATAAGCTTTAGCAGGTGGTAAGACCTCCTTCATGGAGATGAGCCTCTCTAAGGATCCTCTACCTTCTCAAAACCTTGATTTCTCCACCATCATGAGGGCAGTCCACTGGAGATGTGAGTACATTAGCTCATGTAAATAAAGATATCAGTGATACCGCTCTTCCCTTTTCACCATTAAAAGCTCATTTACACCTGGAGAATCTGACCAGAGACTTTAGAATAAGTATGCCTCTAATTGCACTCTCTTTACATAACCACTAGAGTCACTGGGAATTTTTGGGACCTTGCAGACCGCAGTCAACAGCCACCATTGAAAAATTTGGCAAACAAATGCTTGCATTGCCCTCACCCACAAAAGTAAACTTCCACACAAAGTTTACAGGTTTTCACTAAAAGAGATAATGTCCTGTACCTATGTGCTATTTAAGGTCTTCTGTCCTTTACCTAAAATAAAAGAATATTAAGTGAAAGACTTTAATGTCCTCACACCTCATCCTTTTCTTATTTTTTTTTTCCAGGGAACCTGAAACACCAAAAGAGAATCAGCAAAGCCCAAAGGATGCTCAGTGGACATGGTGTAACTAAGTTTGAGCTGATGTTGCTACTGGGCATCTTGTTGGTGCTGTGGGGCACAGGGACCACAGTGAGGAGGTGGGCTGGGGCAAGGAAGGACACGTTACTGCTGCTTGCCAGGATCCACAGGAGACCAGGAACACCAGAGGGAACAGCCCACTGGAGCAGTTTTGGCAGGGCAGGGACTATGCCTCATGTCCATCTCCACACACAACCCCTCTCCTGACCACAGGAACAACCTCCCAGCCTCAGGCAGGTCCTAAACAAACAAATGGGAGGATTTTTATTGGTTTTAATGATGGATAAGGTCAGATCGAGCTGAAACCAGACCAGCTGCCAGTGCAACTGTGCATAAATCAGTGCATTGGCTCACAGACGGAGAAGGAGTTGAGGTTTCTGCAGGTCCTTACCCAGCTTTTAACCTCCCTTACATCTCACATCCAAGCAATTCTGGAGCCAGTTCTGCTCCCGCTGAAGTCGATGGATGAGCTGATGGCCCCAGGGTCACTGTCCAAGCTGCCACAGCACGGGAAAACCTCCTGACGGGTCAGTGGAGACACATCTTTTGCCTCAGCTGGGGGGAGGCACTGAGGCACTGGTTTGGGTGATGTCACACCCCTGCTAGGGCTAGGCTGAGAACCTCAGGATTTTTAATTTTAAACAACATTGGGTTTTCATAAAATTGAGCCTCTCAGCCTGTAGCAGAGTGCATCCAAACTGTTTTGCAAGACTGCCAAGGACCCAGTCTCCCACCAAGAGATATGTTGATGTATCAGAAAGTCAGACACCTGTAGGGGATTCAGTGATAGTAGGGCCAGAGGGGTCCTGTATGATTATTTAGTCCAGCTTTCCATATAAAATAAATTCATACAGTAACTCCTGCATCATGTCCCCACCTTAAACTGTATATATTTTTTAAAGGTGTCCAGCTTTTATTTACACAATTCAAGCAGTATAGACTCCACTATTCTTTTATGTATTGTATTGCAAAGATCATTATGTTGGCATAACTGCATAGCTCTTCCCACAAGCCTCATTTGTTCTGCCTCTGGATATCATTGCCCTTCTTTCTGATAGACAGGAAAGCCACTGGACAGCAGCAATGTCCTCCTCATGGAGATGTGAACAGGCAGCAAAAGCACCTCACCCTTTGCTTTTTGCTGAGGTACACTGACAAAATATAATTTTCAGACCATAGAGCACTGTTACAGAGCAGGAGAGGGAAAGGGAGAGGGAGAGGGAGAGGGAGAGGGAGAGGGAGAGGGAGAATTAAATCTCATCATTCAGATTAAGAGAATAAAATTAAGATGCAGACTGTCATAAACACTTTTTCCTCTAAATGCATATTGACTGTGTCAAGTAAAAAAGAAGCATTTAAAAAGAAATACAATTTTAAGTCAATGACAGATATGACTCCAGTTTACATTGTGTGTGAATAATTCTCATTTCCTATCTTATTTCACTATTCTTCCTCAGTTTCATATTAGCCAAGAGGACTATCCCATAATCCTGCCCATGTACATTTGCCAAGTCTCCAAATAGCTTTAAAAAACCCCACTGATGAGAGACCACCAACTTTACGGGTTCTTACAACTCCCACTTTACATTTTATGGGTATTTAGAAATGCTACACGGTTTTCCTAATGCTGGAGAAATTTCACTTCTCTTTACTAATAATAGACATGTGTTTCAGCAGCCTTTCCTCACTTTTCCTCTCCTCGCCTCCCTGTATTCTCAAATTGCTGCTTTTTAAGATGTATTTTTCATAGAACTATAAAAACAGAGCCATTTTTTTTTTCTTTTCCTTTTTTTTCCCCTCAGATTAAGGACTGGACAAAACTTTTAGCCTGCCAAGCTTATTCTTTTTTTTTTTTTTTGGTTGTTGTTTAAATACTTCACAATAAAAGAATGTGCTCCCGATGGAATTTTTACTGCAAAAAGAAAAGTTCTCCCTTTCTTCTTTTTTATATCTTGCACACTTTGAAACACACACTGAAATTCTGAAACCTCCCGAGGAAGACGGCTGCTCACATGCTGTCAGGCTATTAATGATAATGTCAGAGTACATGACACATATTTAAACATTAAAAGAAGAAGGATTAAGGCTGCAACTCAGTCTCACTTTGATGATTCAACTCTACATTGATATCCTCAACATGCCACTGGCGATCAGACTTCTGGTTTTGCTCTTCAACAGCATTTTAAAATAATTCCTCTTACCTAAGGAGGATGTTAGAAAATGTACATGAGAGTAATGTTTCTTTTTAACAAGTGCAGAGCTCTGGTTTTTCACGGGGTTTGGATTGTGTTCTGGTTTTCAGAAGTACAAAGCTGTCACCAGCTGAATCATCTTTCAGAGATGCTCGGGATTTTTTACTGGGGAAGATGTCCTGTCCTTTGGGCTCTGCTTTGGAGACATCTTCCTGGCACCCACCTGCAGCATGTCTTTCCCCCATCTCCTGTTCTGGGCACTGCAGACAAGCCTTTCAAACACCCCAACTGCATCTACAACTAATTCTTGCCACCTCGTAGATTATTTCCATTTCCTTTTCCTTCCTACTTATTTATCTTTTTAAAAAATACAGTCTGAAGACACATTCTGGGGTTTCAGTCATTTCTTGTAATCACATTAGTTTTTATCAGGGCACAGAGCCACCCAACAAGGTGTTCCACCCACTGGCAGAAGGCAGAGACTGATTTAGGGCATGGTGCTGCAGCATCAGGGAGAGCTCGACCCTGCACTGGGTGGAGTTAACCCATGGCTTTGTGTAGCTCAGGGCCAGAGGATGCTGGGATGAGAGGTTAACACTTCTCCAGTGATTTTTACCCAGGACTCATGTCCTTCACAGGGGACTGGCAAAGCATTTATTTCTTTATTTATAGAATCATAGAATCCTTTAGGCTGGAAAAGACCTCTACAATCAAGTCCAACCGTTATCCCAGCACTGTCAAGGCCACCACCAAACCACGTCCCTAAGCACCCCATCTACATGTGTTTAAAATCCCTCCAAGGATGGCGACTCCACCACTTCCCTGGGCAGCCTGTTCCAATGCTTGACAACCCTTTTGGTAACGAAATTTTTCTTAATATCCGACATAAATCTCCCCTGGTGTAACCTGAGGCCATTTCCTCTTGTCCTTTATTTACCCCTGAAGGCAGGCAGAGGTAGCAGAGTTACATGACAAGTGGTGCTGCTGCTTACACTGGAGTTATTGTCTTAGCGGGTCTCAAAGCAGAGGAGTTACCCCTTTCCCACCTCACCAGTGTGCAGCCATGGCCACATCACCACGTCACAAAATGCCAGGCATATCAAACAGGACTGAGCTGGGTTAGCTTTGCCCAATCCAAGCACAGAGAAGCCCAGAGATAGCAAAGGGAGGAAATGGGAGTACAGCAACAAGGAGGCAGGGCAATGGGATAAGACAGTGGCACCATCACCTTGGCTCTGCCATAGATGAAACTTTCCCCGGAGTGTGTCTTGTGTCCTGCAAGTACCTGTCTTACCCACATCTGTGAAAAATGGACCCGTAGGACACCACAGGACTGCTAAAATGATACACCTCTGAGTGCAGACAAGGCTGACATAATGGGGTCTGCAGAAAGAGAAGGTCAAAAGTTCCACTACAACTTGTAGCCATGGTCCCGTTACTCTGGATTACTCCCTCACGGCCAGGTGATTCCCTCCATGTGTTTTTCACCTCATGCCATCATTTTGGCATGGAGGCACCATGCCGCAGAACGAGCTGCTGCATCCATACGCCACAGAGCAGTCAGCACCACCTGGAGAATTTTTTGCATTTGCTCCCAAAAGCCATGTTTCGTCATTGGCATGGCATGAGGGCACACTGCTCCTAGCCCAAATTCCAATGCCAGCATGGCCACAATGCTTTGATTTCTAGAGGCCAGGTGGTCTCTGTGAGCTCAGGTATCACTGCCCATCTCTACTGCACGTGGAAAGCATGCCAGTGGTTCTGGGGCTACCACAGCATGCACTGAAGGGCCGGGTTTGCTCTTCAGGAAACTCATCCTTGCTTAATTGAAAAATGTTCATCTAAATAAGTTAAGTTGGTAGACAAGGTTGCACGGACCCTTTCACTGTAGTTTAAATCTCTCTCCCTTCAGTGTAGTGCCAAGCAAGTTTCGGTTTTAATCACCTTTAAGGCAAACAGCAGCAACCCAGTGGGATGGTAACGAGAGAGTCCGCGTGCAGTTTGCACGGCTTTAGCTATGGAAGCAAATGCAGGTGAACACAGTGGGTGCAGGTCTGTGTGCAGAGTGCCCCTGTGCTCCACGGCTGGCAGCTGTCACTGCAGCACCCTCTGTGACCAGGGCACAGACAGGGACGGGCTCTGTGCACCACACCGTGCGTCACCCTGAGGGACAAGGCCCATCGTGACTCAGCCCTGATCGGGCCGCCCGGTCCATCCTGGGACACCCGTAACCACAAGGATACTAAAAGGAGAGAAGGGGAAGGTCTGACAGGAGGTTATGTGACTAGGGACACTCAGGTTTAGGTTTCTTCTTGGAAGCACTCTGTAACGTCCCCGCCAAGGGAGCAGCTACATAACCAGCACCGAGAAGATAAACATGCCTTAAGGGCAAAATGAGAAAAAAAAAGTGTAAATGGCTGCGAATGCCTTTGGTTTTAAAGGGCTTCATCTGTTTATCACCCAAATCCATTTGGCTCAATGGATTTCTCCAAGCTGGAAGACCAAGGGGATTTTAGGTAGGCAGAATTTAATCGCTGAGACTGCAATTTTGGCCAAGATCCTCCTCTTGCAAAAGGAGCCACCAAATGCTTAACATAGGCTTCTGCTGAAGGATAGACCCTACTGGAGGGGCTGGTGCTACTGCCACTCACTGGGATGTTTGGGAGAAACACGGTCAACTGAAAATCCCTTTGCTGGCTCTCAACTTTGAGAGTTAGAGGAACTACGATGAAAGATGGAGAAAATAGTCATTAAGGCATGCCCTAGCATTAGCAGCAATAATTCACAGGCTCTAGTTGAGACTATCAGGGCAGTCTGCCAGAACCACCATAAGGTAGGGGGGTGCTGCTACCCACACTGGGAAGTCAGGCACTTCTGAGTTCAACTGACTCACCTGAAGTCCTTCTGCAAAAGAAAAATCAAACTGCAGTGACACCTGAGGTGTGGGATGTAATGCAGGAGGCAGCATGGCTGTTACAGGTACAGTGCTGAACCAGGACTCAGCACATCTTTCCAGGACTTTCTCCAGTACCTCTACTTTCTCTACCTCAAGAAACCATTGCTATGCCTGCTCTGGGGCAGCCTGGCCACAGTAGCACGAAGTAGAGGACATCAGCCACCAGGAAGAGCTCATCTTGCATCATGGACCTCAACGAGGTCAACAGAAGCTCCTTCTGCTCTCCCTCATAGAGCTGATGGCTGCTAGGTTGACATGGAGGAGGAGGAGAAGAAGAAGGAGGGTTAGGAACCAACATCCCTTTCACTGTTGTGAATTCAAGCATCTCACGGATTACATTCCATTGATTCTTAGTAGGACTTAATGTCTAAGGGGTTTAGGTGACTTGAAAACAGAAGCAAGGTGCCTAAATAACAGAGATACCTTTAAAAAACAACAGCAGATCACCTGAAGTCCCTCCTATCCTGAATTCTCCTGCAATCCTGAGAAATGCAGTTTATTCTCAACCGTGCCACAGCTCTGACTGTGAACTGCACCTCTCCATCCCTCCCTCGCACCCTGTCTGCCCACTCTGCAGAGACCCCTGATTCGTGTAGGGGAAGTTGTGTGGTTTTGGGGTGCCAGCAGAAGGCAGCCCAAAGCTGGTAGCAATTACCCACGCACGCGGGCTCCCTTGTTAGCCCTGTGAAAAACAGGGCAGACTATTGCTGCAGAGTAATTCTTCCTAGTGGATCTGAATCGGTAGCGGAGCAGCAACCGAAGGATTCCGGGAGCGACGAGAGAGATGTCTGAGAGGCGCTGGAAGCTCCCCCAGTTCCCCATCCCGCCGGGGTGCCGTCCGTGCTCCCGGGCACATTTAGGAAGGCAACGTGAAGTCGGGCACCCCCCGTCTCGCAGATGAGGGGTCTTGATGCGGGAAACCAGTGATAGGAGAAGCGGGATGAAGTGGCTTGGAAACCAAAGCAAATCACAGATTTCCCTGGAGAAGCAAGGCGGGGGGTTGGGGGGGAAGCGCACACGGTGGGTCGCGGCGAGTCTCCGGGGGGCAGGATTTCTCTTCCATCGCATGGAAGAGCGAGATTAAAGAAGAAAGTGGGAGTGGGGTGGGAGGGAAGGGAAGGGGG
>WBMZ01009468.1:0-83868 GCA_013400975.1 Atrichornis clamosus | reverse complement strand
TGCTGGGGGAACAGTTGGACTGAAGGATCTCAGAAGGCTTTTCCAATCTGAACAATTCTGTGGCTCTGTGCCTTTGGGGGAGGCATTACTTAACTGGTTCCTTCTGGGAGAGGCAGATGCTATCTCAGGACAAAGGGTCAGTTGGGAATATGTTATTAGCAAGAAGGTGTCACTCTAATATTAAAAAAAATATTGTACCATCTGTCACAGAGTGATTCCATCTCAAATTCTAGTTAACTTTGACTCTTCAGAATTTACGAATTTTTAAATCAGGAAAAATCTTGACATTTCTAAAGGTGTTCTTTCTACCATTACTGACAACTTGTGGCAGAGAACCGCCCTCCCTGACAAGACACAGGTTGTACCTTTTCCACCTGAAATACATTTCCTGGGTTTGTTTTTCTTTTTAAACTCAAAATTTGTTCAGATCGTGACTAAGAAGTTAAGTCTTCCAGCAATTAAAAAGCTGCAGCAGCCTCAACTACACAGTCTGGGGTCACTGTTAAGCTTCTTAAATTACACTGTTGAGCATAACCCAGCAATGCTAATAACACCAAGGTTGTGAGTTTGACCCCCATCCACTTAAAAGCTGGACTTGATGATCCTTGTGGGTCCCTTCCAACGCAGAACATTCTGTGATTCTGTGTAATAATGCTCCAGCTTTGTACTTGTTCTGCTTTCTCTGACTCCCTGACTAAGGCAGAGGGGTTACTTTACATGGAACATTTTACTGAAGCAGTGGCAAATTGCTTGTTCGACAGGAGGCAAAAAATGCAATGGAAAAAAAGGAATTATATTCTCTAACACTTTAAATCTTCCCTTTCAAGGATTTCAAAGGCTGGCAATGAAAGTACGTATTAAAGCCTTTGAGTTGTGCACCTGGATTGACTTCAGAGACACCACCCAGGTTTTCCTCCTTGTTTACAGGTCAAATTTTTAGGAGAGCTTCTTCAGGAAGTCAAGAAGGCAAAGTCTCCTATGTGGGTGCTGGCTGCAACCATCCCGTGCTGGTGCAGCCCAAAGAAGGCTCTGTAATGTGTTTATTGTTGCATAATTTAATGTTGTCAGAGCTGCCCCTGCCACCCAGCATTGCTCCAACCCAGGATTACACATTATTGCTCCAACCCAGGATCACACTAATTGAATTCTAAGAGTCTGTGAGCACTCTCATTTGAACCTGCAGCTGTAAAAATAGCATTGCAGGAAGAAGTTTTCCCACTGCCTTACACTGAAAAACTTTTCAGTTTAACATTAAGCAGAATCCTCTCGTAACTGGTGCTCACAGACTCTTACACAAAAATAACAAACCCCATCCATGTGTACACAGACACTTTGGGAATTTCAAGAGCATGGAAACCAAGCTTTTCAAAGGTGTTCCTGGCATTTTCACTTCTGATTAAACTTCAAAACTTCAGCTGCTTGTTCTATTTTTTTTGCTTTACATTTTACAATTTCTCTGGGAATGCAAATTCCAACTTTTAAGCAGCTTTAAAAAACCACCCATTTTAAAAGCAAAAAAAGAAAGAATGGACAGCCATTCAACATTTTTCTCCTAGGGATTTGCTAAAGAAAAGTGTACCTGATATTCTAACAAAATTCAAATACAGCACAGCTAATTTCTTCCTCCTCCATATTAGAAACACCTTTCCTGATTCCCTTCACGTTGGTCAAAGCTCAGGAAATTAATTTATCTGCACAAACAACTGTTCTGGCAAAACTAATGGCAACTGAGGACTCTCAGAAGAGATGTGTCGATTATGTAATCCCCATCCCTCTCAAAAAAGGCTTTCATTATTCACTAAGTCCATACATTTATTTATTCACCTGTGCACTACACTCAATATTCAAGGCAAATCTGAGCATTTTAACATCCAGCCCTAACGTGCTGCATGAGGGAGAAGTGTTACAGCTATAGATGTGTTACAGCTCTAACCCTACAAACCCCTCATTTTGTAGAGGCAAAGCTAACTAGGAATTACACAAAACAGTTCCACTTCTTTAATGCAGGAGGACTTTGGATCAAATCCTCTGGGACTGTGCAGAGTCACCAGAGCCATGCTGTCAACTGCTTTGTGATTTTATATGACTTAAGCAGCTGCATGTGGCTGCAGCTCCACAGAACGTACCTTGCAGGAGCTTGTTGTGGGCAACAGAATCCCAATGTATTCACTGAAAATAGTGAAAGTCTTTAAATAAAACACGGCAGACACAGAAGAACTCCAGGCGTAAAGTACCAGGGGGAACGAAGGGCTGAAATGAGGGAACTGCTATTTCCAGAGCTCTGCAGCCTCACATGAAGATGAGAAGTTTTAATTCCAAGTCTGGTTATAAACACAAGGAGAGGAAGTTTTCAGCTGGATGGAACAAAACTGCCAAGCAAAGGGTTGGCATTTTTGATTCAAAAGCTTTGGACAATGAGAAATGGAGGTTACAGGTTTTTTATTTCAACAGGCTGGCAAAGTGATGGCAAGAGAAAAGGGATCAGAGCCAGTATCATGGAATCACAGAATGGTTTGAGTTGGAAGAGACCTTAAAGCCCATCCCATCCCATCCCATCCCATCCCATCCCATCCCATCCCATCCCATCCCATCCCATCCCATCCCATCCCACCCCCTGCCATGGGCAGGGACACCTCCCACTATCCCAGGTTGCTCCAAGCCACATCCAACCTGGCCTTGGACACTTCCAGGGATCCAGGGGCAGCCACAGCTTCTCTGAGCAACCTGTGCCAGGGCCTCCCCACCCTCACAGCGAGGAATTTCTTCACACAATCCCATCAAACCCTGCCCTCTGGCATTGGGAAGCCATTCCCCCTTGTCCCGTCACTCAAAGCTCTTGTAAATAGGACAATAGTATAAAAATAAATATATTGTGCACCTTCTCCTCCCTGTTCTATTGAGGCAATCAATATTTTCATGGGTAACCACCTTTCGTTTGGGATTCAATCTTAAAACTTCCACATTTCTTACATTTCTTCATTTACACATGTATCTGTGTAAAATTCTAGTTAAGGAATACAGCTTTGTAGTTGGCTCTCACCCTCTCCAGAGCTGTCTCCAGGTACCTCTCCAGCTCCCCGGTGCCATTCCAGGTGCAGCAGTCCTGCAAAAGCTCTGCTCCACACTGGTGAGCTCCTTGCATGCCCTGAGGAAATGTGCTTCTCCAACAGAGAGCAATCCATGTGTTGCCAAGGTTTCACAGAGAAGGGAATTTTTTCACATGGTGGGGCAACCCCAGAGTTTGTTCATCAGGACAGACCAAACTGGGCTCCATTTACTGTGCAGCCAGGGCAGCAGGGAGAGAACTTCTCTCTTGCCAACAGGAGAGTTTTTCAATCAAAGAGAGGGAAGAGGTGTTTGATACAGCATAAAACACCCCCACAGTAGGAAAGGGCAGCAGTACCTTTATTTCCAGCCTGGTGGATTTCTCTCCACAGACCTGAGAGGAAGCAGGGCTGGTACAGGAGCAGCAGTGTGCTCTGTGGGCACCGTGCCCCTCGTCCATGCAGCTGTGGCAGCAGATGTAACTATTGGCACAGCAACTCTTCCCTCCTCAGACAAACAAGCTAAAGTGTTAAAATGTTGTTATAAGCACAAACCACGTTAGTTACACAAATCTATGGGAGCCACCACGACAGCAGTAACACCACTGGTGTGTGATGGAGAGCTGAGCCTCAGCTGAAATGTTCAAAGCAAACCCTCATCTGAGATGATGCTTAGCAACACAAATACCTTTCCTTAAAATAAAAGTGTTTCTAGTAGTGATATTTGGACAGTATCCATATAATTATCCTTATCCAAAAATGTCTCTGTTGATCAAAGTGGAAATGAAGACAGGCTGGGAGAGCTGGGGGGGTTCACCTGGAGAAGGGAAGGCTCCAGGGAGACCTCAGAGCCCCTTCCAGTGCCTAAAGGGGCTCCAGGAGAGCTGGAGAGGGACTTGGGACAGGGATGGAGGGACAGGGCAAAGCAGGAGTGGTTTTAAACTGAAAATAGGGTGATTTAGATTGGATATCAGGAGGAAATTCTTTCCTGTGAGGGTGGTGAGGCCCTGGCACAGGTTACCCAGAGAAGCTGTGGCTGCCCCTGGATCCCTGGAAGTGTCCAAGGCCAGGCTGGATGGGGCTTGGATCAGACTGGTCCAGAGGAAGGTGCCCCTGCCCATGGCAGGGGGTGGGATGAGATGTCCTTTAAGGTCCCTTCCAGCCCAAACCATTCTGGGATTCTGTGAAATTGTACTTCTTTCCCATCTGATTTTGCTCATCACTCAGAGCTGCCTTCTGATCTGACTAAAGGCTTCCAACTTGGTGCCTATTATTAGCTGCTTAAACCAGTTTTTGGTGACTCAGACAACTGTTGCTGGCAGTGTAGCTGTAATTGTGAGTACACTGTGCTCCTGAAGAAGACGACAAAACACTGTCAGTAATGAGCTCCACACAGATCTCAGGCAACTCCTTGATGACATGACATGACTAATAATCCAATATTGCTAATGATTAAGATGATGAAAATCCAGACATGCATCAAGGCTTTTAGTTAAATATTAAGAATTAAAACATTTATGCCACATCCATAAAAGCTTTACCCAAAAAGCTACTTAAAAATGCTGTTGGAATTAAGACTCAAATATCTGGAAAATAAAAGGACTTTATTGCTTTTCTACCTCTGAAGACATCACATCAACGCCCCCTGTTCTTACACTTCCTGACCTCTTTTACAGATTTCCCTCTCTGCAAAAGCTTCTGGTGACAAAGGAAAAAGGAACAGAGTATATAGAGGGCTGTTTCAGGTGGGATGAAGCACATTAACACAGTTTTCCAAACCCTAAACTCATTCACCTCCAAATTCTACACTCTCTACATCTCCCTTGGCCCAAGCTCTGCCCTCCCAACAACCACACAGCATGAAGACTTTCCCTGTGGTAGAGGTGTGGCAGGAATGCCTCCCCTCCACACAGCAGCAGCAAACCAAGAGGATTTGCAAGGAGAGAAATGTCTCCCAACAGCCCAGTTGCTGCCCAGGCATGTGAGGATTCAATCCCTTTATCTCTCCCATCATCTTCACTGTCATGGCGCTGCTTTCCCACGTGTATTTACAATGAAATCTGGACACAAAGATCACCCTGAAGTCTCTTAGTCCTCTTCCAACATGATTTTTAAATGCTACCAGAATCCTACAGACTCTTTCATACATTATTTGGTGTAGCATTAGAAGACTGGCCTCAAAAAATAGCCTTACAAGAACAGAAGTTAGCCTATTAAAAGGTCACTTGCCTTTACTTATGTATGATGTATTAAATTTGTATATCCAGTTTTGTTGAAAAATGTAGGAACATTTTTCTGCTGAGGCTTTCCTGCTTTACTGATTATGAATGTAAGGAAAGCATGTTCTACCAGTAGAATTTAATTTATTTATGAATTAGTTGACTAATAAAATGAACTTACAAGGAAAGTGCATCAGCTGTTGAAGAGTGTCAGACTTTAGAGGGCACATTAGAGTTACACCGGTCATTTATTGAAGACATTAGTTTTAAATTGCTGCCAAGGCTATCTATAGACAAATTACAGAAAACATGCTTGTGCTTTGGAAGAGATATTTTGCTCATTTTGGTCTCCATTTTAAATGGGAAATAACTCTGTCTCTCTTCTCCAGACAACAGCAGAAGGACATTTCCCTTGTAATACAAAATTACATTAAAAATAAAAGTAATAAAAGACAAACCTGAGTTGGCAGATTTTTTTTTTTCCTCTGTAAATTAGAGTACTGGAAAAATAGGTGTAGAGGTACCCCAGTAATGACCCTAGTCTGGAAAATGCTGGGTTTTGAGATATTAATACAATTCAGAAAAACACTCCAAGTCAATATCTGAGTTGGGTGCCAAGTGCTTGCCTGCACAGTTCCCCAAGAACCTCATCCCTGCCTGGCAGCCCTGATTCCCACACATCCCTGTGCCAGCAGGCAGGAGGGGAGGGGATTCAGGGAATGAGCAAAGCAGTCCAGTCCCACCTCCAACGATGCTGGTTTGAAAAACTCTGTAGAAACTCTGGAAATCAGGTGGCTGATAGACACAAAGGATAATTTTGTCAGGCCAGATTAACTTCTGGATCTGCTGGGTTCTTCCATTCCATGCTTTGTTTGCAATAAATGGTAACTGGCCGTGCCCAGGTAAGTTACACCTCGTGAGCAGGGGACAGCCAAGACTCAGCTTCTCAAAACCTTCACCTCCAGTTCAAAAGCCATTTTTTTATTTTAAGCCCGAGCTATGTTTTATCCACGCCACATTTTTTAAAAGCCTTTCACATGTAAAAAACCTGCAGCTGTTAAGACTCTCTGAAGAATATACAGGCTGCAAGTCTGAGCAAATCAGGATAATTGCAAGAAAAATGTAGCAAGTGTGCAAGGCTCCAGGCTTTTGAGAGGGGTATTTTTAGACTGAGATCTGAAGAATGACTCCAGGACATTGGGCTAGACAGTGAGGGCAACAGAAGGGGGAAATGTCAGAGCAAGAGGCTACAGAAAGCTTATGGAGCTGCAAGTGCCCAAATGTGATTCTTTCCGAGCAAATAAATTTGCCGTCTGCATCTGTTCATGGTTTTCACCGAAAATGAGAAAATCATCACTCCATATGCAAGATGCAACCCAGTGCATTAAAAAAAGGCACAGAGCAGTCTTTTCAGATAAATTAAAGCAATTAGAAAAAAACTCAATGCTTATGAGAAACCATTGAGAGCTTTTGCCTCCTTGGTCTTACCAATATTTCTCTGAGAAAGAGACTTATAAATAAAATTTAAGTTGAGAAAAACATTTGACACAGGGCTAGTGGGTTTCAGAGTAACAGGAGATTATTTGTTCTTTTAAAGGAATTACAAACTCCAGAAATATTCTCCACAATATTTCTCAGCAAGCAAACTGGCAGATTTTAACCTGGACTGTCCTTATTTACCTTTTACCTCCCTAATTTCTTAAGGTCTGACAAACTTTCCCATTAAAACCACACAGTGTAAACAGTGACAAATGGACAAGTTCATTTTTCGTTTTCTAAAGCACTCACTGGTGTAGCAAAGGTTTCTTGTTAACATGTCTGGCTTTTTCCCTTCCCAAGAGGAGCATCCCAGGGAGCAGCACAAAGGCAGCTCAGCACAAACACCCCTCAAAGCCTGGGAGGGACAAAAAGCCAGCGTGGTGCTCAGTGACATCACTGGACGTGAGCACCAAGCTGCAGGACAGCCCAGTTTCTGCTGGGCAATCCAAGGATGCCAGTGCCAAGCTGGCCTTCCTCAAGAGCAAAGTTAGAGGCTGGAGAGCCAAGGCTACCTCACCCAGTGGGAAAAACCATTGGAATGTAGTAAGCAGCTCAGAATCTGTAAATTGGGAAGACTTCCATAGTTTACAAGTGAATTTAACTTTTTGTTACGCTGGTTCCCAAAATGCTGTCTTTTCTGTTATTCTTGTGTGTTACATTTAAATTGGCTTCTCAATTCCTGAATTAAACTCCTTTAACCAAATCCAGACAGAGTTAATGGTCTGTTAGCACAGAGCAATTTTGAAAGCTATCTTTGAAACATATTATTCAACTGAGACAAGTCTCATTCTACTATTTTACGTTACTCAGTTTTCGAAAGGCAGGATAAAAGGGTTAGGATTTTACTACGTGGGAAACAAATTAGATGGGAGCCCTTTGGGACACACTTTGGTATGGGTTCTCTAGAAGACACAGACCCAGCAGGCAAATCAGATTTTTGTGGTTATTGCACCTTTTGGTCAAATTTGGCTGCCTGGACGTTAGGAACCACAAAGCAGGCAGTGCTCTGCTGCCAAGAAGGGAACATTTCAAAACGAAATTACCCAAATCATGTGCTTGCATCTCTTTATGGGTACTTGGAGGGCCCATAAACAGCTCTGCACTGCAGGAGCAAGAACTCCCTGTGCTAACCCAGGGCAGAACCAGCATTGCCACTCCTCCTTTCTGGCCAACATCTGCCATTTAGTATAGAAAAAAAGGAAAATAAATTAAATTAAAAAATATCTATCTATCTATCTATCTATCTATCTATCTATCTATCTCATTATTTATATCTCAGTGGCTGGTTCACCAGGAGAGCAGCACTGACTCCCCCAGGTCACAGGCAAAGGGGTACTAAACCCAAGGTGCAAACCTCTCACCAAGCCAGTGGGATGTGCTGAGCTCGCCAGTGCAGAGCAGATCTCTCCCACACGTGTCCTCCCTCACTCAGCACCGAAGGGAAGGACATGTTCCCCTCAACATCTCAAACACAGGAGCCTGTCAATCAGGGCATGAGACACAACAGCTCCATTCCGTGCTGCAGCTGTTTTGTCACATTTGATGTCCTGAGTCACTCAGCAGCACTCATGAGGGTAGTTCTGATAAGCTCCCTGGCACGTTTATCTGCCCCTGAAAGCAGGTGGAAGCAATCACTTCCCATCTCACTGGGCAAAACATCTTCTGTTCTGCTCTTACACCATCTTTTATTGTTTCTCCTGATTCCTGCAGCTGAGCTTCCTGCCCAAGAGCACAATCAGATGGGAATTTACAAACATCCTTCTCCATTCTGGCAGAGACACACCAAGGCATTTCAAGTGCAACCCACGCTGACCCATCTTCCTCCTCAGTGAATCTGACACTGCACACAACTCCAGTGGCTCTCCAGCCCCTTGGGACGAGGGCATTGCAGGAGCACAATTCCCCTTCTGTCGAAGCTAGGTGTATGTATTAATCCATCTCCGTTCAGGGAAGAGGTTTATAAACCATCTAGATCATGCTCCTCTATAGCTACAGTTACATTTCAGACAGCAAAAGCAATAACCAAGCCTTCAAAAAGCTGTTGCAGCAGCATATCATTTTAGCAGAACCTTTCGATGTCAGTCAAAAATATTGCTGAGTGTCTCCTTTCAGGGGAATATTCCTTGGAAGACAAGAGTGTCTGGCTGTACAGAGGCTCTGGAAAACTCCTTTGCAGCTTGGCATTTGCACCCCAGGTAGGGCCAGTGCCAGGGAGGATGGCACCATGGCTGCTCCAGTGGGACACAGCTCCTGAGGGGACAGGGAGTGAGGGCTCTCCTGGCAAGGGTGGGAGAGAAGCTCAGGGACAGAGCACCATAATTATTCCTCCGTAATTATCCTGATAAACTCCGTGTGTGGACACCACACACGCACTGAGGAGGTGGCAGAACTCTGTCAGAACAGGCACTGTTATTGTTACACCATTCCACTGCTCTTGTAAACAAGCCCTAAAAATAATTTTCTAGATAAATCAGGCTTGCAACAGGAAGAAGGGAGGCTTTAGACCAAACCCACTTCAAAGTGTTCCCAAGGCTGCATCCTGCTGCCAAGGCAGGGCACAGCAGCACTGCCTTCCTTCCACATGCTGCTCTGCAGAACAACGTGAGTTACTTAAAGTTTAGATTAGAACAACTTTGCAACTCTAGGAGGATGGCACTGATGCTGAAACACGACAAGCCAAAAGTGAAAAATGGATGCCTTCAAAGAATTAAAGATTTTCATTGCTTAGACAGCAGCTCTGAAGAACTGGACAAAGTTCATGCACCCCAGACTATGGGGCAGTTGAAAACTGCACGTAGAGCCCTAAGAAAAATGTACTGTGCAAGTCAGAAACTGCTTTTACTGGTGTCTGGTAAGTCTTATTCTTGAGCCATTTAAACCTCTTAAGCTGTGTGAGAGTATTCCCCGTGAGCCTTGGAGACACATGGGCCCCATAATCAAACACAGAGACACCAAGAGAGCAGAAACACAGGGCCTGGGACTGTTCTGGGGAGCTGCTGAGGTTAAGCACCACCAGCCAGTGCCTCAAAGCACGGAAGAGCACAGGAGGAGGTTTTGAAGCTTATTCCTAGTGGCATGTTTTCTCCACAGTACCTACAGCTGTTTGTTCCTTGCCATTCAGCATCACCCGGCACAGAACTCTCACGCGAAGGCGGTGCCAAGAGGCCGAGGATCCCGAGGTGTATCCATGAACACAGGGCAGGGACTGCTGCTGCCCTTTGCAAACACACTACCTGTGCAGAACTGCTGCCTTTAATAGGGCACTAATGGCCTTTAAAGCCATTCCCCGACAGGAGGGGGTAGCCAGGGGAGAGTCGGGCTCTGCTCTCAGCAGAGCAAGAGGACAAGAGAAAACGGCCTCAAGCTGTGCCAGGGGAGGGGCAGGTTGGACATCAGGAGGAATTTCTCCATGGAAAGGGAGGTCAGGCCTTGGCAGGGGCTGCCCAGGGAGGTTTGGAGTCCCCATCCCTGGAGGTGTCCAAGGAAGGCCTGGACGTGGCACTCAGAGCTCTGGGCTGGGGACGAGGTGGGGACTGCGCACAGCTTGGACTCCACGGGCTGGGAGGAGTTTTCCGACCTCAATGATCCTGGGATTTTGGTTAAGACAACTTGGTTCCATTAAACCTGCTCTTCCCACCAATTAGAGCTCTGGTCTGCAGTATCACCAGCTGGAGAGCCTTTGGGTTTTCATTACAAAGAGGTGGCAGGGATCAGTTGTGTTGTCACTCCAAGATTTTTGTTTGCTCTTTACACACACACAGGCAGGTCTGCATTCTAAAAGTCTTCACATGAAAGGCCTGTTTATGTTCAGTGGGATTTTACTGGAAAGAAAAAACCTCCAGGCTTCAAAGCAATGGGTCAAACTGTCCAGCAGGACAATCTTGTCATGGTCTCCCTGACTCCAAATGACCACCTCCAAGTAACAAACTGAGTTACCTTTATCATATACCTACACTGTATAATATCCACAACTACATGGGTTATTTAACAGCTCCTCTTGATAAGCTTACATTTAAAATTATTTAAATATTAAATTAAATTGTGTTTAAACTCATTCAAATAAAATTTTAAAAGGGAATTTATTACAGAATTTCCTACGTGCTTCAAGAGAATTGAAAAACATATTTTGCCTAGTCTTGCCTTAATTTAACTAGCAATAATTAAATTTTAATCTGTACCATCTTACCTCAATCAATTTGTTGGCATGTTCACGGAAAACCTGGGCATATTCTTTAACTTCTTTTTCATTCCCATTCTTGGCAGCTTCAATCAATACTAAAAGTGGAACATTTGTTTCCAGAAAAGAGTCTGAAACATGGTCCATAACAGCTTTGCGGAGCTAAAATAAAAATACAAGACTGAGTTATTCTTCAGTGGTGTTGCACTGCTGTTTTCCTCTTACTGGATTAATACGTAAAGCTGAAACTACTTTTGTCATTGATCCTTTTTCCTTTGTGTGACCAAGGCTTTCCCTGCACTAAGTCTTGTCTACACACTTTTTGCTTCAATTTAAATTAAATCTCCTTAAAAAATGGATTAGTTATAGAAGTGCAAGTCACCAGTTTGGCCACAAATATTGATTTAGCAGCTCATATTGGTTTTGTCTGAGTAAATTTGCTGCTTTCCCTCAGCTGATTAAACAACACACTGATTTAACTTTTTTATTTTCCTGCTAGAATAAAAACATTTTTCAACAAACCTGATCCATATCCCCATTTACTCAGAAATGGGAATATATTGCTTTAAAACCAAACAGACAAAAGGCTGGTGCTACATAAATATAATTCTCAAATAAAACAGGTTGAGATGAACACTACCAGAATGATAAAACATCCCTGATTATCTTCAAAATCCATAAAGTGGAAGTTGTTGTTGGGGGGTTTTGGTTGGTTTTTTTAATCTCTCTTGCCATGAGAATGATTAAGAATCCAACATCTATCACACAGTTAACAGGGAATTGTATTCCCACTCCATGCTTCCCTCTGAGCTATACACTGGAAGCTTCTAGCTTTTAATTCACTGAAAACAGGCCAGCAAACCCACTGCCCACTAGGAACAAGTCCCCAGACCACAGTCCCAAGAGGGCAAACATGCAGAAATGCACTCATTTGTCTCACCCAGGATCAACTCCAACACATTAATTACCTGCCTACGCAAGTCTCTGGTCTTTTTGGTCATTTTATCAATGGCAGAGTTCAGGGCATCACTTCTTTCCTTGCGTCCAGCCTGAAACACAAGAGACAGAGAGGTAGACAGGTATTCAGGGTCTCAAAGTAAAACCAGTATTGTTCATTTCAAGTATATTGTCAGCTTCTTTCTTTTATTTTTGGGGTTTGTGAAGTGATTATGCACACTGGCAGCAGAGTGTCCACCTCCCTGATAAGGCAGCCTCTGCTCCCTCCACACCCCCATCCCCAGGGATCACACAACACTGCTCAGGAGCCAGCAGTCAAAAGCCCAGAATCAAAAGTAAAATAAACCATTTGTTGGGTAAGAAATTCAACATTTCAAGTGAGTCTCTGGGCCCACCCACGGGGAGCTGGGTTTTGCCAGGGTTTGATCCAGCACGTTTCACGTGAGCCCTGTTGTTAGAGAGAGCAAGGGGCCAGGCAGCAAGGGCAGCTTCCCTATTCCATCAGACACCGGGTCAAAAATATCCTCATTTGTATCAAATTAAGAGTTAGGTAAGACAGTGGTGGTGGTCTGGTTTTGCTGGGAGTTTTTTCTGTATAATATCACCTTTATTAGGGTTTCAAAACACACTTTATGCAACCACAATCCAATTTCTGAAGTTCTAAGCCACAGTCAATATAATTATCCAGATGAGAAGAAAAACCATTTAGCAGTGCTGCAGTAAGGGTATGCCAGGTATCAATTCTCCAGGTGACAGGCTGGTGTGAAATATCTGGATGAACAGCCTTGAATCTAAAACATCAAGTCCACTCTACAGCAGAAATAAAAAATGGGGGGGGGGGGAGAGGGAATTAGGATGTTGTAATGTCATTATAGTGTAATGAATTATTGAAGATTTGTCACTGCCATGATCAAGTTATTTGATTCTCATCACAACAGGTAACTGGAAAGTGACTGAAGCTAAACCCAGGAGCTCTTTCTGACACCGCAGCCTTCGGCAGTCCTGGCGTTGGCCCGTTCAAAAATCAAAGCTGAAGTCTCTAAATGAAGTGAGGATTAATGCACTTATTTACCCAGCAGTTTGCTGAGCTCAGAGGATATGACAGACAAGTCTCCCGGATCAGTGCCTTTGTCCCGGGTGTGCTGGTGGCTGTGGGCACTGCTGGCACCCTGAGGGGGACAGGGGGACATCACCCAGAACCTGCCACCAGGCACTGCCCCAGCCACAAGACACCAACCTGCAGTGGCAGCTGCTTCTCCTCCTGGTGTTTCGCACCAGTTCACCCACAGCAACATGACCATTCCACTGAGCCCACGGAACCCCTCCCCATACATGTGGGGTTTTTTCCAGGAATATTTTGGATCTAAGATATGTGCTCATCTATTATGGAGAGAGTCAAACACTCAGCTGTTCCAAGAAGAGCCATTTCACTTCTCCCCGGGTGCTCCCACATTACCATTTTAACAAGAAGCAGGAGCAGGCATTTGAAGCGAGGCCACCCATCAATCCACTTTGCTGTCCTCAGCTTCACAGCCCACAACAGCCTCAGTGCACAGCACCACATGCCTTTGGGATGAGAGGAAAACCAAGAGATGGCTTCCACTAATGGACATTCGGTTCATGAGACCACTATGCAAAACACCCCAAAAAGCACATTACAGCCTGAGCAGCACCAATTTCTCACTGCTGATCCGTTCCTATGAAACTGCACCATGTACTCGCACAGAAAGAGCCGTAGAATCCAACCCCACTACATTTTAGGAAGGCAGCTCCAGTTTATTTCCACCTTGTTGGCGTTCAGAAGTTTTAGTACAGAAGCTTGTCAGAAGCCTGACCAGAATGTCCTTTGGAAGGTCGCAGGATACAGCACCCTGGTAATTTAGCTGTGGTGACTTAGCACGTGGAGCTACTAATTGGGTTCCTTCATTAGGGCTGAGAGGGGGCAGACCAGGGTAGACCCAAGACTCCTTGGTGGCCACAGACACTCTGTCGCCACTGACACCTTAAAACATCACAGCCAATTCTAACCAAGGTCCTGGCCTGGACACAAGGATGTCAAGTTTTGCCCAATTGGTTTTTTTATGCATAAAATGAAACATAAACACTGCGGGCCCGGCCAAACTCCATTAGGACCATGATGGAACACACAGACCTGCACAGCCTCCTGGGCACAGAAACACACTGAAATCATCTCTGACCAGAACACAGCCACTCTGACCAGGCTACCCACACCTTGGGAATTTTACCCCTTGGTTTGGAAGTCCTGTTTGAGCTGGCCTCCCTCTCTCAAGTAATAAATCATGCTTTAAAGGCTCCAAGTGCCAGTTTAGTACTTCTGGGTAATTTGTTCCACTAACCAATTAGCCTTACCATTAAAAACTGGTCCTCATGTCTGGTGTGAACCTTCACTGAGGAGCCAGCTAATGATCCAGCAGCACAAGGCAGCCCAGCCATCAGCTCCTCCTATCCACGGGATTAGGAGGACTCACAATTGTAAAGCCCGAATATTCAGATTTCTAATAGGATTTTTAGATATTCAGCACGAAACTCTGCTAAGGGAATCACAAGCCCTGGAGTCAGCAAGCAGCTAATAGATTCAGTAGATTTAATAGGGTCATGATGACCATGTCAATCATTCTGCAGTATGATATCCCAGCTCTGTTCAGTATCATGGATAATAAATTTAGCTATGGTGCAAATTTACTTTAAATTGAATCAGATCTTTATCGAAGAGGATAGAACTGATGTTAAAAATTGCTCATTTCCCCCACCCCCATAATCTCTGCTCTTCCCCTACCATTGCTGCCCTGCTTGGAAAGCAACACAAACATTCCCTGTCGCATCGCTGTGGTCCCAGGTCATCCACCATCTCCAGCAGGGCTTGTTTTAATGCTGAAAGCAAAGAAAGGGGATTTGTGTACAGGGAGGGGAGTGGAATCACCATCTCTGTCACAAAGCACTCCTGCTGTAGGTGTGCCATCTGAATTCAGACAACCAAAAGACAGACCCAAGTTTCCCCTACAGCTACAGAGGTTAAAATCTAATCCCAAGTGATTTATCAAGGTACCACAGCATGGTGGTGGCAGCGCATGCCACCAGGATCAGCAGAGCGTGTGCTGTAACCAGCTATACTCAAACATGTTTTTGTAGCTAAATATCACAAACGTCCACTGTTGATCTCAAAGGTTCATCACCAATGGGGGTTAAGCCGAGCCCACAGAGCTGTTGAGGGACAGGGTGCCTCCCACCCAGCACCACCTCACACCACCCCTGCAGAGCCCAGGACCCCACCTCCCCAAATCAGCACTCAGATGTGAGCCAGATGTGCCACTGCTACCAGCCACCACTGCCCCACCTGCCACCTCACTATGCAATTACCCAAAAGGATGCTTGAGAGAGAAGTTTCTGCTTCAGGTAACCTGTGAATTGTCTTCTGGGCTGTCAGCACAACCAGCAGCATTGTGGTTAATAATGGGGGCTTGGTAAGTGACAAATGAGTGCGTGGCACACCCTCCTCTGTGCAGGCAGTGGTGTGACAGTGGCCACCACTGAGCTCTGCTTCCTGGGGAGGCAGGAGAGCAGTGCTCAGGTGCATTTTTTCTCATGCTTGCGTTTGCCCTGCCACCCAGCCTAATCCCATGTCTCCAGAAGATAACCATCCATAGCCCTCCATCACTGTGACAGCAGGGCTGCCAACAAATTCCAGCCAGAACAGTGCTGATTCAAGGCCAGGCAGTGTGAGCAGTGAGGTGTGACCCACACGAATTCCAGCAGTGGTTTCACACCAGAGGGCTGCTGCTGGAGGAAACAGGACTGTGCCCTGGTTTGCTGCAGGAAGGAGTCTCCCACAGCCAGCCCACAGCTCAGCAAAGCACGAGGGGCTGCAGGCATCATCCAGGGTTCAGCAAGGACCTGAATGAGAGTAAAGATGCCTGCACTGTCCCTCCTGCCCAGCTGGCCGTGCCACAGCGCTCCCACCCCGACGTCCCTCCCCATGGCCGGGCTGCACCCACAGAGAGGGGAAGGGTGGCTCCTGCACTCACCCTGCTCCAAGGGGGAGTTAGGATGTGCAAGCAGTGCCAAGTACAGACAGCTGCCAGGCAAGGAAGTGACAGCCACCACACTGTGCCACCACACGTGTCCTTTGCTCCCAGAACACAAGGACACCTGACCTACAGTGCCCTGTCCCATCCCTCCCACTGCCCTCCCTGGAAGGACTCTCCAGCTGGCCTGAAGCATCTGCTGCTGATGGATCACCTCGGACGTGGCTTTGTCCTGTGTGCCCCCTTGCCAGGGCTCACTGCTGGCCCAGCTCCACGGCCGCACATCCGAGTGACAGAGCGCACACGGTGACGCCACAGCCACACGTCCCTGCTCACCCCTGCCTCACAGCCCCGTGACACTGCACAAAGGCTACCCTCTGGCCAAAAAGTAGCAAAATCCCGTGGTCCCCAAGGTACTAACATCCAGCAAAACTTACCACAGCCATTCCTGCAGGCAGAGGGCTGAGCTGGCTGCTTGTGTAGTGCCACACACGTGGCTGAGCATCCTGGGTGCCGCAGCCTCCCCTCCAGCTCCACGGCTTGCACCCTCCAGGCCCCCAGCACAGCAAAGTCACACAGCCCCAATGTCTACATCAAGTAAAATTAGCTTATTTGTTGTTCTTAATACACTAGGAAGGCTTCCACAAGATGTCAGCCTAACTAAATGACAACGCTTGCCTCAGGGTGCAATTCTACTTTCCCAGCACACGGGTTTAGCAGGAAAACCAGTAGTGCTGTTGCTCCAGGAGTGGGGTAAGTGAGAAGCCCCCGAAAGGGCTATCTGGTCCTAGTAAGTTTATGCCTGCCAATTTCCCTGTCCACATTGCATGTGAGGGTTCAGGCCGCCATAAAGCTCCCATTGTGGCAGAAGTGCCAGGATGGCACTCAGACATGGTTTTCCTTGGCAGGCAATGAGTTTTCAGTCTCAGAAGAAATGCGTTTGCATGAGTTTTGTGGGGGTTTATTCCCAGCCTGTTACACCCTTGACACCCCAGGCAGCTCCCAAGGAACAATGTGAATGTTACTGCAGTGTTCCAGACTTAGGAGACTCAGATGCACACTTGTGGTAATAACTGTGATTTCACAGCAAGTGCACATAAAAACACATTTTGCTAAGAAAAGCGCCCATAAAGTTCACGTTAACAGTTTCCTAAACAGGAAACTCGCTGGCAAGGTACTAAATAGCCCTTGTTTGGTTAAGGGCCAAAGAATAGAGAGCTTCAGAAAAGGAGCAACTCACCGTGTTTGAACATTAACTCTTCACTCTGTGCCAAATTACACAATCTTAACGTGGGAGGAACCTACCAACAGATATTGATGCAAAAAAGCAAAATGTTTCCAATGATACCTAATTTCAGTCTCCTGGTAAGAGTGAACGAGGCAGCGCTGGAGAGGGCTAACAGCTGACCTCAAATTATACCCTTTGGAATGTTGTTGTTGAATGTTGTGTTAACATATTGGAAGGTTATTAAAATTCAAAGCCACACTTCAGATCAGGGTGTTGCACAGATGAGCTGCTCCAAGGAGGCCGTCCGCAGGTGCTCCGGAGCCGCGGTTCCGTGGGACAGCTGGCAGCTGAGCCCGGCTTTCAGCTCCTGTGCTCTTTGTACACTCAACACTAAACAAGTAAAAACTCTTTAAATAGCTTTATGTAATTTCTTTGCATGTAGTTCTTTCACACCCTGGAGCAAATGTGAAAACATTTATTATGGCAGAGCAATTTACAAAATTTATCTAACATTTCCTAATTTGCTTAATCATTAAAGACAGTTACTCTCCTGATGGATTTAAGGTAGGGTTTATTTGTTTTGCTTTTGATTTTTTTATTTTTGGAGGGTTTCTTCTTATCTGGTTTTGAAGAGTTCACCTTCTCCATCCCTTTACTTTGTACTCAGTGCTGCCCTTGAGCCTGCCCATCCCAGAAAGGGAGCACCAGAGGCAGTGTTACCATTCCACCATGGGACAGCCAAGGGAGAAGCAGGCAGAAAACAGCAGGTCTTTGTTTAAGCAAGTACCTCTAAGGAACCAAAGCAAGGAACCAACACTTAATAACAAAGGTAAACAGCCATTTTATTTTCAAACCTTCTTTTGACACAATTCCCCTTCCTCCATCAGCTTGGGAAATTCTGTTATTTTCAGCTCATTCCATGTCTTGGAGGTTGGAGGCGATACCTTGCTGCTACACAGCAAACATTTTCAAGTGCCTCCAACTACATTTTAGCTTTATATCTCAAGCTGAAAATAAAAAAAAGCTTATCCAAGTTGCCTGGAGTGGGAAGCCGGCATCCCCCTGCTTCACCCACATTGAGCCACGACCAGAGCAGCTGCTCCGAAGGCTTTACCTGCACATGCATCCTAAAAACCTATAAAAAGCTTGTTCTTTCCTCTTTCAGTACCAGCTGTCCCAGAGGAGAGGTTGCTCTCAATAACGGGGCAATGAACTTTTAAAGCAAGCAAACATCCCTAAGAGCCCACTGCCCTCCTCCTCGCTGGGTGCACGCTCTGGCCAGAGCCCGGCTGGGCAGGACCAGCACACACAGCTCTGCGGAAGCACAGCTCTGCAGCACTAAAACCCACAGGGTAACTGTTACAGACCCACCCCGCAGCCAGGGGCTAATGGAGGCAGTGTCCCCCCGTTCTCAGGGGGCACACAGCAGCTGGACATAAGGATAACCACAAGGAAGACCCCGCACCGCTCCAAGCCCCAACTGTGGATGCCAACCTCACCATTTCTTCTCTGCACTCCAGTGCTCGGGAAAAAGCAAGCACAAAAGCCACCGTTTGGGAGGAGAAAACAGATTTTCAGTTTCATAACCGCACACTGTCAAGCTGGATTCCAATTAAATTTTTCCTGTGCCCTAACGCAAGCTTTGCTTTTTCCAGAAATTTCTCCTCGCTGGAAGTGCTCGCTCCCGTGCCCGGCTCCCGGGCTATGTGCTGCACTTCCTGACACACCACCTCCAGCTACACCACTGCTCTCTGCCACTTTTGCAGGGACCACAGCCACACACAGCTGTCACACGGAGCTTTAAGCTGCCCAATCCCTCTCACCTCCATGAAAGCCGGTGCTGACCAGCATCCTCTATTCAAACTCTGCGCATTTTGCATCTAAAAGTTCCTTTCATGCAGGGGTATTTGGCAGAAAAGTGGGAGCAGCCAGCACTCAGGCACTTCCACCCGCGGCTCTGCGCTGCTATTAACCCCAGCTGAGCACAGCCAGCGCAGATGTGGGGGGAGCAGGGTGCCGCAAGTCTCTCCTGCTCCTTCTGTCTCGGGGACGAAGGACTCCTGCCGTTGGATTTTTCCCCCTCTATCAGTGGTCTTTAACACGATCACAGTATGCAGCACAATGCTTTAAAACAGCAAAGCTTCTGGAAAACCCAAACAAAAGGAACGTCACCAGGTGACGTCAGCCTATATAGAGCCCTGTGTGGTCGCAGCGCATAAGCAAATCCATTCTTGTGCCGCTTCCCTGAAAAGCTTTTCAGTAAATGCACTCATGCTACTACAGGAGCTTCTCTCAGCAATAAGCCACCCATCTGCCATCAACAAGTTAGGACTAAAGGAAGCCACAGCTGCGGAAAAGGAAAACGTGAGCTTCAATTAACCAGCTGAGCAGCCACGGAGGACGAAAACTTGTATTAAGATTTAAAAATTGCAGACCTGTCAGAGGAGATCAAGGCAGCAATTTCAAAAGGAATATTCCAAGAGAACATCGTGGATTCGATTTTGCACTAGTATCTATCAAAGGACACTAAGCCCAGTCAATTATTCAAGGCTGTCTTACATTAGAGCCTTTCACAGACTCACAGCGTTGAGTCTCAAACTACGACTGAATGCACCCTCCAATGTACTCAAAAGAATGGGTAAGTTCCTGCGTTTCTCTGTTCCTTGTATAATGAATGACCGGCTCTGCTTTAAAGGAGCAGTTAAGATGCTAAAGCTGATTGCTCTGCACTGAACCTTATGAAAAAAATGTTTTCCGATAGTGCCACTGTAACCCTCCGTAATCGAGATAAAGCCTCCTCCTAAGTGTAATGTCCAAGTATTCGGTTTGTCGTAGTAAGTTGTTTCTTGCATTTAGAATTAGCTTGTTGGAAATGCATGGCAATGTTATCTGCAGTGAAATCTTCCACCGTGATGTTCCAAGTGTACTGATAAGGCTATCCTATCTTGTTGTTTTCCTAAATTATATTCTGCAGGCTTACATTTCAAGTGGCCATTAGGGGCTCGTATGCTGGCAGCACTATATGCAATGAGTATGGTTTTAAAAATGCTGCCTGCCTTGGGCATGGCTTGTCCACCAAAATGTCGCTGTGAGAAGCTGCTCTTTTACTGTGACTCTCAGGGGTTTCACTCAGTGCCAAACACCACTGAAAAGGGCTCGCTAGGTTTGTCACTGAGGCACAATTATATTTCTGAACTTGAAAGGGATCAATTTGCAAGCTTCAGTCAACTTACTTGGCTTCACTTAGATCATAATCAAATTGCAACAGTCAGAGAAGATTCTTTTCAAGGACTGTATAAACTTAAGGAATTAGTCTTAAGTTCCAACAAAATCTTTCATTTGCCAAACACAACTTTTAGCCAGCTGCTTAACCTGCAGAATTTGGACCTCTCTTTTAATCAGTTATCCTCTCTGCACCCCGAGCTCTTCTACGGCCTTCGCAAGCTACAGACCTTGCACTTGCGATCCAACTCCCTGCGGACCATCCCGGTCCGCCTGTTCTGGGACTGTCGTAGCCTGGAATTCCTGGATTTGAGCACAAACCGCTTGCGAAGTTTGGCTCGCAATGGATTTGCGGGATTAATCAAGCTGAGGGAGCTTCACCTAGAGCACAACCAGCTGACAAAGATTAATTTTGCTCACTTCCTCCGGCTGAGCAGCCTGCACACACTCTTCTTGCAGTGGAACAAAATTAGCAACTTGACATGTGGGATGGAGTGGACCTGGGGCACCTTAGCAAAGCTCGATTTGACTGGAAACGAAATTAAAGCCATCGACCTAACCGTCTTTGAAACTATGCCTAACCTTAAAACCCTCCTCATGGATAACAACAAGCTCACCACTCTGGATTCCAAGATCCTGAGTTCGCTGACATCCCTCACCACCGTGGGCCTCTCCGGCAATCTGTGGGAATGCAGCCCAAAGATCTGCGCCTTGGCCACATGGTTGAGTGGCTTCCAAGGTCGGTGGGAGCACTCCATCCTCTGCCACAGCCCCGACCACACCCAGGGAGAGGATATTCTGGATGCAGTGTATGGTTTTCAGCTTTGCTGGAATTTATCGACTGTGGTTACACCCGTGGCTACGACGTACACAGCTCCAACTACCGAGTACACGAAAAGAACAAGCTCTTCTCATTTCCATGTGGGAGACAAAGAGATTCCAACTACGGCAGGCATGGTCGTTACCACCGAAGAACATTTCCCCGAGCCAAACAATGCCATCTTCACTCAGAGGGTAATTACAGGAACAATGGCTTTATTGTTTTCTTTCTTTTTTATCATTTTTATAGTGTTCATCTCCAGGAAGTGCTGCCCTCCCACACTAAGAAGAATTAGGCAGTGCTCAATGATTCAAAACCACAGGCAGCTCCGATCCCAAACGCGGCTGCATATGGCCAATATGTCAGACCAAGGACCCTATAACGAGTACGAACCCACCCACGAAGGACCCTTCATCATCATCAATGGCTACGGACAGTGCAAGTGCCAGCAGCTGCCCTACAAAGAATGTGAAGTATAATACCCACAGCCCACCACAAAGTAAATCAGATAAGTAACCTATTTTAAAATTGTAGGGACCTACATCAGATTCTAATTTTTACAAATGTTGACATAAAGCCTAATTTTCCAAGCTACTTAATGGAAGCATTGTTTATGGAGTGGTGCAGTATTTTTAAGTTTTTTAAAAAATAAATCCATAATATTTTCAGTGTTAAAGAAGCAATGATTACATTAAACTTGCACTCCTAATGTTTTAAAGTCTAAAGAGATGCTCACCTCAAACTATGTAAAATGTTTCATGTTATGTAATTATATGACTGTGTGTAAACATTTATACCCGAGTCTCCATATTCCACTTTTTCTAATGAAAACAGTCCGAGGGGAAGGATACTGGATATCTGTGCAGGGATCTGCGGGGGGACGCTCGCTCCGTTTGTTCCACTGCAGCTGGAGGATCCCAAACACTGCAGGTGGCTCCGGGCACTTTAAGGGCAGCCAGGGAGGAAGATTTTCCTCCTCTGATAATCTCACTCCAGTAAAGGAAGGGAGGGAAAACAAAACAAAACAAAAAAAATAAAGAGCAAGAAAGGTCCAGGTGGGAATTTCAGTGCATTGGGGTGAGTTTATTTGAAATACAATTTTGGTATGTGCATATTCATAGCCTGGCTTGCTGGAAGGGACAGCAGGCACCGAAAGGAGCAGTTCCCAGGGGCACGCACACATGGGCACACACCCCCAGGCAGGGCGGGCACATACACACCCAGACCCCCAGGGAGAGTAGGCACACACACAGACATCTCTCCAGGCAGGATGGGCACACCCACACACACAGCCCCAGGTAGGATTGGGGCACACACTCACACAGCCCCAGGCAGGAGGGGCACACACACACACACCCCCAGGGCGGAGGGGCACACCCACACACACAGCCCCAGGTAGGATTGGGGCACACACTCACACAGCCCCAGGCAGGAGGGGCACACACACACACACCCCCAGGGCGGAGGGGCACACCCACACACACAGCCCCAGGTAGGATTGGGGCACACACTCACACAGCCCCAGGCAGGATTGGGGCACACACACACACAGCCCCAGGCAGGATGGGCACACACACTTACACACAAACAGGACAATCCTCCCCGTGTCCCCAAATTGGCAGTGTAGCTTCTTCAGGGAGGCTCAGCACATGGGATCGATCCTAAATATTAAGCACGTTCAGTACTCGGCTCCCTGGTTTCACTTGCTGATGCTTTTCATGAATTCAGGCTAATTACCTAATGACAACGAACAAACAGCATTTCAACACCTTTTCATGTGTAAATACCCTTAATGCAAGGTTCTCTTAATTAAAAGTAAATATCAACAGCAAGGTTAAGGAGAAGAGGAAAGGAAGGAAGGAAGAAAGGAAGGAAGGAAGGAAGGAAGAAGCCTCTCTTTGTCCCCCTGCTGCCCCCCCAGCTGAGGCTTCCTCTCACTGGGAAGCTATTTTCATGCACTAACTCCACTGGTTTCTCTGGAGACAGAATTAGCCCCTGTAATATAAGCTCTCACTTGTCCTCCTCTTCCAAAATTCAAGATAAAAAAAGACCCCTTCTGATAAGTTAGGATAATATAATTAGTTTATAGAATAGTTCACTGAAAAATATTTTGTTTCTTACTTGATATGGGACAGAATCTAAACTAGTATGACTTTTAAAAAAATCATATATAAATATATATACACACACACCCACCCCTCATTCAAAGGGGTAATTTGGTTTCTTTAGCCAGAAGTACCATATTGCTATTTATACTCTATTATGAAATTATATGTAAATATTTGCAGATCTATGCAGTGATGGTGGTACTGAGATGCCACGGGGGTGGGGGGTGGGGGGTCTGCAAAGGATTACATTATTTTTAAGTCAACTGCTCAAATATTGTAAACATTCTAACCAAAGCTAAAAGATTCAGAGGGATGGAGAATTATTTTATATATATATACATATATGTATAACTAAAAAATGTGTTGTGACCAATGCTGCAGTGTTAAACAATTACCAGCACACCCCGATGAAGAAACAAAATTCCTCACAGTGTTGCCATACCTTGACCAAATCCATAATTACAGTATGCTAATTGTGATGTACTAAACTATCCTGCAAACTTTTTAAACAGAAAAACCACCGCATAAAAATCTGTTTGCTATTTCACTCTGCTTTTCTCTCTGTATTACCACTTAGTGAGGTATTTAGGGTGCAATTATACAACAGTTTGATGTTTTCTTGTGAGATGAATTCGTCCAAGGCAATTATAGCAAGATAAGTAACTTCTGTTAAGATTTTACATAAAGGTTTTTCAATTGCTGGTTTTGAAGATATTAATTTGCATCATTTTACTTTTACATACAGTGCCCATATTATAAAACCAATATTTTGTTTACTTCCCCTGACTGTACTTTAATGGAAGAGATCCAGTGAAGCCTAATGGTTTTCCACAGAGATACCTTTGAACCCTTGTTACTGTTAATACTCCAATGAGTCCATTTACACCTATTCTGGGAAATTAATGACTGCTTTTAACTGACTACAAAAAAATCCTGCGGGGTAGGTGGACAAAGAGCAAACATTCTGCATGATTAAATCCCACGTGAGCCAGAAGGCCAGAGCTGAGCTGAGAAACACAAGCCCATACTGGTCCCCAGGGGTATTTAGCTGATGGTAGAAAGACTTGCTTTGCTCCTTCCCTTGGGTAAGTGCTCACAGCTCTCCCGAGGCCCAGGATGCTGCTCCCTCGGGGCAGGCGAGTGAGGATTGAGTGTGCATCACCCTCCCTGCCTGTGCACCTCCCTCTCCCTGCACTGGCTGGCTCAGGTTGGCTCTGGGAGCCTGGGAAGGAGACAAAGGAGACACTTAGGGATGACTTCCACCTCCAGCTGCAGGGAACCAGCACAGACAAAGTTATCACTGAGCTTCTTCATTATCCTGGCAGCCAAATAATCCGGCCACACTGCCATCCCCCATTAGATGTCAACACTGAACTCTGATGTCCTCAGCTGCATTGGCAAGAAGGGATCCCACCTCTTCCCTGCAGGCCCAGCAGAAACCCTTGCTGTAAGGAGTTCAAGGGGTACCACGTCAGTCTTCCACACGGGAACTAGAAGTGGCTGCTTGAGGAAGAGCTGAGGTTCCTCCAGAGGAGGTGCTTTCCCCACACCCCAGCTCTGCCCCACTCCATCTTTATTAGCTTTCAGTTACTCCCAAGAACAGACAGACATTCCAGCAGTGCTGGATTTAACCCTCTTCTCGATCCCTGCCACTCATGGCAATTTTCCAAGCATTAAAGTGCTGTTCCAGTGCTTCTCCAAGCAAACCCACCCAGGCACCCAACTCCTCCCCAGCCCCAGCATTCCCAGTTTCCAGTGGTCCTGCAGTGCCTGGCTTGCAGACAGCAAAGCAGGAGGCACAGCCCAGCACAGCCCCGTTCCCATTTCCTCTCTGTACTCCACACTAACCCCCAGCCAATCTCCCAAATGCTATGCTTTACGTCTGCTATTTCCAAAACCATTTGTTGCCAGGTTCCAGGCATAAGCAAAGCAATTCTGCAAACATTACATTTAGGGTAACAGGTATCATAAAACTCGCAGGATGTCAAGCATGAGCAGTGAAGTCAACTTGAATTCCCTGCGGAGTGACAGCAAACGCCAGGCAGAGCCATCGCTCTGCACAAGGACATGGCCACAGGCTGTTAATATTTTTTATTTTAAAGGTACTGTCTTCCATTTGCAATTGCTTGCGACACTTCCAGACAAGGAGGGGATTGTAATAATTGTGCTACTCAGCAGTCTCTGATTTATTTTGTTAGTGGAACAAGAACCACGACAATTTGGTTTAAATTAATTGTATTTCAGTAGGAGCACTGGCTGATGACAAGAGCTTGTTAACGTGCCCTCCCCAAACACCATCTTTGTTGCACAGCCTCAGTTTGTACAGATACTACATTGCATTACAGGTTTTTCAACACCTCCAGGCACAGCCTCAGGTGGTCGCGGCCTTTTAGAAACAGAATTTCTTGTACTGCTCTTGAGGCCCTTGTCCCATCCAAAGATCTCCTCCAACCCTGCTGATCTCCAGCCAGCTTCCCCTGCTCCCCACCCTTGCATCAGTGAAATGAAAACCCAGCAGCACGAGTTCAGTTTTTGAGTCATCCCCGTGGAGCAGGGCTGAATTAATGCTCCCCGTTAGTCGCTCTGCATTAGATCAGTGTTTAAATGCACACAAGTAGAAATTACTCGATGAAGGGTAAAATGGGTTAGTGTTCAGTCTCCAGCTGAAGTGTTCCTCTGCACTGAGCTCCCACTCCCTATCAGACAGAAACATAATGAATGCTGCTCCATCAGTGTTTGGTTTTGTTTGCTTCTCCCCCAAGCAGAAACGATCTGATTTTTCAGTGATCAGCCACATGCAAATCTGAGCATCTGAGCTTCTGTCCCATTACCCCTCTTAGAAGACAGGGGCCTATTGCTAACATGTGAAATCAGAGACATCCCGTGGCTTTAAACCAGAAATCTGCACTACACACTTATTTTTAATGTGTCTAAGATAATTTCTGTACTACTTTAATGGAAATAAAGTTGATTTAATTTTGTGATCTGTGTAGCTATCAAAATCCATCTGTTCAGACCTATGAAACTTACCCAGAAGCTGAATTTCATCTTTCTTATGAAGTTTTCCATAAAAATTGAACAAGTTCAGAGGGGGATACAGTATTTCTCCTCCCTCCAAAAAAGGAACAAGCAGGGAAACTACAAAAACCAAAGGCAGCAGCTCCTCCCTTCCCACACCTTCCTCCACTGCAAAATGTCCCAGATGCTAAAATTGGTGCTGGGTTTTGCTTTTTAAGGCACCACGTTAGCAGGATGCTTAGAGATAATTTCGGAGTCAGCTGGAAATTCAGCATTTCATATCTCGTGTACAAATCTCTTAGGAGGCATCTAGGGAAGGGTAACAGAAGCTCTGAGGGGTACAATCAAGCCTTAGATGGGGTGGAACACCGTTGTGCACCACTGTGTAAGCAGGTTGAATACTGCTGTGTAAGCACCGAGAAGCTACGCCTGCCATCCTCCAACCAGTCCTTTGTAAAAAGCCAAACAAAACCCACCCCATTTTCCTTTTTACTAATGAAAACACTAGTAAGTGAACTATTCTACCAGCTTAGCAACCTGAGATTACAGAGAGTCCTAGATGCATTGTGTTTAAATTATGTTTCGAGAGCCAGCTTCTGGTGGGAGGGGGTGTGAGTAATGGAGTAAAACAAGTGCAGTGTACAGAAGCATTTTGTTATTAAAATTGTGTATACTGTAAAACCGAATTTGCCTCTTTCTTCCTCCCTTGCCAAGCAGAGGTGTCAAAAGCTCACTCCCACAATATGTAAAAACCAGTCTAAACCCACTGTCCCAAGCAGGCAAGTCAGGTTTGGGTCAGTCCATTTGTCAGAGTCACACCAAACCCAGCCCCTTCTGTTGTACTGCAGTGAGCTGGGCTGCATGGGCTCTTCCCAAACAAGAGGCCTCTTGGCTAGAAAACCTGTCTGAATAAGCGGGATGAGAGTGAAAACCAAACCAAAGCCAAGCCTTGGCCCTTGAGCAGCTGGATCAGGAACAGCACAGGAGCCCTGGCACGGCCCGGCCCAGCTGCAGAGCCCTGTCCCTGTCCCTGGGTGTTCCCTGACTCTCCAGGCAGGCCACCATGACCACCTGTTGGTCACTGTGCCAGCCAGGAGCGTGGCACTTCCAACAGGACCCCCTGACAACAGGTTAGCAAGGACAAACAGCCCGTGAGGTTTGGAGATGTCACAAAGCAAGGCATCCCTTCAGCTCTGAGCCACATCCATCTAGGAAGTGTCACAAACCCACTCCTTGTGCAGGAGATGTTCTTTCCGTGGGCTACCACAGGGAACACAGCACCCAGAGCCACTGTGCCTCAACATCATGGGAAGGATTTCTGATTTTGAGAAGTGACAAGCACACGGACACAACTCAAAAGCTGTGATACAGAGCCAAACAAAAGAATGAGTTTCAGGATGTTCCAAGATGATTACATGCACCAAACTGCCAGCTAAAATCATTTTAGTAACTAAGCCTTAGCTGCATTTACTTTTTTATCAAAAGGTTTGGCTGGAACAAGTTCTCAAGGGTTTTAAATGTCAGTTGGCAAACTGCCTCTCAAATCCTTCTGATATTTCAAAGCAGCACATGATATATCTATTTTCTTAAACTCTCAGAGACTAATTTTACAAGAAAAAGCATCTCTCAGCTGCAAACCCAGTTGTTCTCACAAGCCAAGGTAAGACATTTAAGAGAAAAACCAGCATTCTGAATACATTATGCAAAACCTTTAAATCCAATTAGTAACAAGGAAATGTCAACATCACTAGCAACTTACTCTTAAATGTAGGCTCTGTTAAGACAACTGCAAAAAAATTGAGACTCAAGAATCTGACTGGAAAGGACTGCACAAATGAAGTGAAAACTGCAGCACTGGGAAACCCTGACTGCCTCCTCCAGTGAATGTTCAGGCTAAGGGGACAGGATTCAGTGAGAGTGTTGACCCACCACAAAACCCTGAAGTCAATATTTTCTGCAATCTGTTCTTAAGGAAAAGCTTTACAAAATCATTGTTACCTAATCAACAACTTCATTACCATGAAGATATTAGAAAATTTTACTGAGTGAGAGCTCTATTTGTCATATTTGACATCAGGATTCACATGGTCTGAGTCTTATTTTGGAACAAATTTTTTTACAGTGAGGGTGATAAGGCCTTGGCACAGGTTGCCCAGAGAGGTGGTGGATACCCCTTCCCTGGAAACATTCAAGGCCAAGTTGGATGGGGCTTTGGGCAACCTGAAGCTGTCCCTACTCATTGCAGGGGGGCTGGACAAGGTGCCCTTCAAAGGTCCCTTCCCACCCAGACCATTCTGTGATTCTACAAAACAGAAGAATGATAAGTGTCTCATTAACAAAATTCTGTGTTTATTTCTGTGATGCACAGCTCCAGATTTGGCTGCTGAGAGCACTCAGCAAACCCTTCTGGGCTGACAGGTAACCAAATCCTGATTTTAGCTCTTCAGCTGGTTTTATCAATAAGTCTGTAACTTGACTTTTTCTTCTAAGTCTGCTAAATGGACAAGAGTTAAACCTATACAAAAATAATTTGAGAGCTTCTGAGCCATCAGCATAAGAACCAGGAGCAAGAAGCTGAGCCATGACCAGAGGGGAACATACCTTGAGTTAAATCCAAGCTCTTCTCCCCAGTATGTAACACAAACACTGCCAGTATGCACACACAGGCAAAACTAAAGGGTGTTCTCTACTACCAGAATATTTAAATGAAGTAATAAATCCTTCCTTTATTAACCTTAAGTGTTTATTTTAAATGCCATTCAGGTAACGTACCCATTTTCTCCCAGCAGACTCTACTACTTGTACATTGAATATCCAAGCAAACTAAACACAGAGGGGGTGCTGGTTTTCCTTTCCATCACTCCCTACCCCAAAGGGTGGGCAGTGCAGCCACTGTTTGATATAGGTGCATCATGCTTTATACCAGTTAAAAACCAGCCATATTTCATGAGAAGTCTTGGAGTAAGTGGAAAAGGTTCATCCATCAAGAAGGTTCTTAAATAATGAATGAGTCATAATTCTTTACAGTCAAAAGCAATTAATTTTCTGTATTGTAATCAGGAGAATAAATCTGAAAAATCCATTCTAATGGCTCTAAATCTGAAGGTAGTGTTGCGGCTGAATTTTTAATCTTAAAATACAGGAGCAGTGAGGACTTCTGCTGTTTAAACATACAATCTTCTACCAAACAGAACAGCTTTACTGCATATTTAATGGGTAGAACGGGTTTTGTGAGACCGCATGAGATTAAAGACAGCACCAGATACAGGAAATGCATTTCAAGTAGAAAGGTCCTTCCAAGAGACTTCTTAACTGTATAGCCACTAAAATACTTGAAATATCCTTTATGAAGTGTACAAAATACTCAGAAAAGCTTACTGCAAAAGGCAGTTTTACTTATATGTTTGCAAAGAGCTAAAAATATTGAGAAGCGTGTTAATGTGGAATTCAGTTCAACCCCACAGCAACTATTACTATTAGGATGCATTTGCTCTCTTTCCCACTAACTCCTAAATAATCCATCACGTACCCAGAACCTCTGCCTCAAAAGCCATGGGCTGTTAGCTGGGACTATCAATTCCTGCCCTCAAATGGATTACTTCAACCACTCTAAGTTTTCATTCTTTTAGAGAAAAAACCTGTAAAATTAATAGAGCTCTTAGTAAAGCTAATAATGACACAGCCTGTTAGGAGGGAGAACATGGGAAAGGGGACAGGGACACAAGACTACAAGGGAGTCTCCATCTCTAAAGGCACAACACAGCAGTTAACAGGGGGAAAAACACATTCTCCTGCACTGCAACCACTCTCAGAAGCTTTGTTAACAACCTCTGCTTCGAGGGAGGCAAATTTTAGCTACCCAAGCAGCCCACCTGCTCCAGAGGGCAGTAATGTGTGAAAATCCTCAGCACACACCTATCAAAGGATACAAGCCAGGAACAAACCACTAAGTTGGGAAAACCACACAGCAGGGCCATTCTGCAAGCCCCCAGGTCTAACCTCTCATTTAAAGAGCAGGAGATATTAAAGCATCATCTCAGCTGTCCTCGGGAGAAGACAACACACTCCAGTGAAGACGTGGAAATACTTATTGATCGTGTCTCGCCCTGAAGCACGACATCCCCAAACAAACAGCAACATCTGCTTGAAATTCTGCCTGAATAATTTAAAGGTTAAAGAACTCCTCCTCAAGCTTTCCAGATAGTCCTGAAGATGGCAATAGCTCTGTTGCTGCTTCCAGGTAGGATAAACACCCAGCTCAGCACCCAGGGGAGCAGCAGGCCACTGCAAGGCTGACCCGAGCACAGGCAGCCAAGATGGGTAACTCCTCATGACAGCTAGAGCTCTCTGGGTATCAAGTATGTATCTTCAGGGTCCAGACCCTCAGGAATTTCACAGCCACAAGGCAGGCAGGCAGAGAAAGCCTTCTCTAGTTTATATTCCTCTCTACGGCCGGCCGGCTTAGCTCTGGGATGTCCAATGGCACCACGGCAGCTGTGGAGCTTGGAAATAAGAGAGCTCTGGCTAGATGACAGATGCCTTTTGCCTGCAATTAGCATACAGAAATTTCCAAAAAGGCTAAGGTTAGACATCTGATGAGGCTGAACTACAAAAAGAAAAACTACAGTGAGCTTTGGCAGGTACTGCATCTCTAACGCGACACTACGCTCCCGAACGGGGCAAAAATCAGATACCTCTGACAAGTCCCCAGGGTCACAGGGACAGGGAACTTTTAGGAGATGTCTGTTCACCCTTTACTGAAACTACAAGGTAGCATCCTCAAGGTCTCACATGTAATGAGCTCTTGCCAGGTATTACTCCCTGCCACTGAATGCAGAGCAAGTTTCTAGACCAGCTAAAATACATCAGTCCTTTGGATAAGGGACATCTCCTGCCCACTGTTAAATGGAGCAAACACCCACAGAGCACACTTTGTAACAACACAGTGGCATCAGGAGTAAGGAATTTCAGGTATTTACAGACCACTCAAGATGCCTTCAGTGCAGGGAACTGCTGAACAAGCTGCAGTGCCTCCTCCACTCCAAGTTTTGGAATTGTCAGCAGTGTAAGGATTTGTTGACAAATCTGAACCTTGGATAAAACCACCAGTTTGTTCCACATCCAAGAGGTGTTTCTGGAATGAATTCAGAGCTCTTGCTCTGACCACGACAGGGACCAGGACAGCAGCAGGAGGTTCCCATGTAAACAGCACTGGCAAACAGTGGGATCACCACACAGGGCTGGAGCTGTGGGATGAGAAATGCTCCACATCCTCTCCAGCCCCTCCCTGTCCAACAGCACACCCTAAAACACATGGACAAATGGAAATATGGACAAACTGGAGATAAATTCCAGGGATATTGTCCCTTCATACCTACAGCTGTCTACTGACAACAATTAACTTGACAAAGGGTGCCAGGGAGAGTGTCCAGAGACACATGAAAAAGGTTTATACCACATTCAAATGAGTTGATGCCACCAGTCTGCAGACTGCTTCTTTCTTCTTAGTGGGCACTCCATCATTTGAATATGCCCCAATAAAGCTGCATCATCAAGAGAGGAACTTTCTGACACCTACTTTTACTGTCCATTTATTCTAAAATAGTAGTCTTCATCAAGCACATTAATAAGTGATCATCAGCTTTAGAAACCAATTCCAATAGTTCACGCAAACGTGGCTCCACTGCAGCACAGCTCACTGCCACTGCTCCAACCTCAGCCTGGGCTGGGACAGTCACCAACAAAACCCACTCCATCCTGCCTGCCCATCAGACACCCACTGGAAGCCAGGAAAATACAAGAAAACCATTCCAAAAACATGAGGTTATGCAAATAAAACAACCCAGCCACCCTATGTCTCTAAAACATTCATTATGCACATATGTGCAATCAATTAAATATATATATATAGACACTTCAGGTGCATTTACTGTGTCACAAAATGAAATAGATGCAATCAGTGATCCTGGGGAACTAACTGAAATCAGTATTTAAAAATCAAAAGTAAATCTCAAAAAACTAATGCGAAGTTCACTTATGAAAGAAGTTCTACAAGGTGGGTTTTTTCCCTAATTACTCTCTACTGCTGAATTTGCTTATGCAAGAGAAATGTTTTTAACTACTGACAGGACTAGGACTAAATGACAAGTCCACACACTTGATGCAATTTTTCACAGACACAAGGTGAAAAATATGATAAAGAACATAAACAGGTTTTAGTGAGCTGAGCCAGGAAAAAAAAACACACCCACACTCATTCTGAGCAGAAAATAGGACTTTTTGGTGATTATTAGAACAGTTTTTACCAAGGTGACTATACAGCCTGATTTCAACTTTGACGAGTGGTTTAGTCTTTTTTTTTTTTTTTTGCTATGCAGTTATAATGAAGAAAAGCCTGTTTTATCATTGTTATCAAAAACATTCCACTGCCTTCAAACCAAATATTTCAAGTTAGTAACATATTTCCAGTTGCTTCACTAGTATTAAAAAACCCTCCAAAAATCTTATTTCCTCATACAAGAGCTATAGTTTGCAACTTCAGTCTTGCAGTCTGTTCCCTAATGAAAAAGAAAAATCAGGAGAACACATAAGTTAGTCTTCTTCCAAATCTCACAGCATCTTTTTAACTTTAATGGCAGCTGACCAAAAGCTTCAGGACTGCTCCAGGCTAAAACCAATTCCTAATCCTTGTAACTTGCTCTGGAATTCCCACTCAAGGGCAATGCTGGGAGCAGCTGAAAACACTGGAACTGGTTTATAAGAATTCGCATCTTAAGAACAACTAAATGTAGCTGACCCATCTCTGGAAGTGTTCAAGGCCAGGTTGGACAGGGCTTGGAGCAAACTGAGATAGTAGAAGGTGGCAGGGGGTGGAACAGGATGAGCTTTAAGGTTCCTTCCAATCCAAACCAATCTGGGATGTCATGAATCTCAACCATATTAAGTGACAAATTTCACCTCCAGCCTCTGCACAAACCCAGTCACTAATTCATACATCCATCTATCCACCCACACCCCCCTCCCTGAGCTCCTGCTGCAGGAATACAGCAATTTAATTCCACCATTTTCACAGGCAATGGTAACTGAGCAGGTCAGTCACTGTCCGTCCTGAGGCAGCAGCAGGGGCCAGACTGAGCTGAGTCCAGGGTGGGGCTTGGATGGATGGAGACTCCTGAGCAGCAGCTCTTGGCAGCCAAGCAGGGGCATTGCCAGGAGCAGCGTGAGAGGTTTGAACAGCTCCGAGGAGCAGGAGCACCCTGCAGTGTAGGAACAGGGCGCCGCGCAGCAGCGAGGGCACGGCCCAGGCAGGGCTCCTGTCTGCCCATCTGGGAGCAGCCAGCAGAGGCAGACGGACTCAGGGTGTGCTGCAGAAGAGCACGAGCAGCCCCTGTCAGCCCCAGCCCTACCAGTGCACCAGTTTAAGGCTCTCCTGTTATGGTGCTGAGCAGTCAGTGACCCAGCCGTGCCAGGGGCCGGAGCTGCTGAGGGCAGATGGAGCCCTCCAGCTCACAGCTTGCCAGGAACGCCTGGTGCCTCTCCCTGAGGCTGCGCTGCACAAAGAGTTCCTCTGCAGAGCTTGAGGAGCTGTGGGCCAGGTGAAGGAGCTGCAGGAGGAAGGGAATGGGCTGTATGGTATTTGAGTGAATGAGCTGCAGCCTCAAGACTCTCAGGAGTCTCACACCATTGTTGTGGAGAAGCAGAGGGACTCAGAATTCTGCAGGGGAATTAGTGAGGGGTCTGCTGAAGGCAAAGGCTGGAAGCAGGTCACTGCACACACCAGGAGGAAGGTTCCTCCTCCTTCTGAAAGCTTAACAAGTAGGACTGGCACCTTCTACAACAGGTAGGAGGCTCTGGAACTAGAAGGCCACGCATCTAATGAGGTTGGGCAAAAGTCCTTCTGGGATAGAGAGCAACACCTAAAGCAACACCCACATGTACCCCACACCACAACCTCCTCTGATAAGAGGAAAAGAAGGATTGTTGTAATCAGAGACTCCCCTCTAAGGGCAACAGAGGGCAGACTGATATGCAGACTGGACCTCACTCTCAGGGAAGCCTGCTGTCTCCCAGGGGCTTGGATCAGGGACATCACTGCAAAACCCTCCAGTCTAGTAAGGCCCTCTGATTACTACCTGCTATTGATTGTTCAAACTGGCATTGAGGAAATGACAAAGGAAGGCTGAGGGCAATCAAAAGATACTTCAGGGCCCTGGGATGATTAGTTGAAGGACCAGAAGCACGGGTAGCAATTTCCTCAATCCTTCCAGTAATGAGGAATAATATTGATAGGAACAGGCAAGACCATCAGGCCAGTGTGCAGCTTTGAGGTTGGTGTCAGGGGCAAAATTTGGGTTTTTTTTGGCCATGGGATTCAACACCTGGTCTGCTGACACCTGACAGGATGCAACTGTCTCAGATGGCAAAAAGTTCCAGCACAGGAGCTAGCAGGGCTCACTGACAGAGCTTTAAACTAGACTGGAAGAGGGGAAAGGAAAAATACCAGGATTGCCAGTGATGAGCAATGGGATGGTATACCAAAACTTGAGGAAACCAGCACTACTGGGATTTCCTCAATCTGCTTCAGGAGTGGCTACAAAGTACCACACCTGAAATGCTTCTACACTAATGCACAGAGCCTGAGGAGCAAACACCAGGAGCTGAAGGCTGTGGTCCAGTCCCAGGGATTTGACATCACTGGCACAAGTGACACCTGGTGGGATGAGTCCTGTGGCTGGAGTGCCCGGTTGGAAGATCCCAGGCTCTTCAGGAGGGACAGGCAGGGCAGAAGAGGCAGGGGGTAGCACTGGATGTAACAGAAGGGTTGGAATGGCTGGAGCTCACAGTTGGCAATGGCGCAGTTGAGAGCCTCTGGATAAGGATCAAGGGGCAAGCAAATAATGTGGATGTCATAATGGGAATCTACTCTGGATCTCCCAGCCAGGACAATGATGCTCATAAATCATTCTTTGAGGAACTAATGGACACTTCCAAGTCAACTGCCCTTGTCCTTATGGGGGACTTCAACCTGCCAGAAATTCACTGGGAGCATCACACAGGTGGTACAATCCAGGCCAGAAGATTCCTGAAAAGCCTGAATGGCAACTTTATGAAACAGGTGCTAAGGGAGCCTCAGAAAGATGCCCTTCTGGATCTACTGCTTGTCAACAGAGTGGATCTCGTGGCCAAGTGGAGACTTGCTGCCATCTTGGCCACGGTGACCACAGAGCCATCAAGTTTAAAATCTCTGGTGACAGGGGAAAAAGTGCCAGCAGAACTTCCCCCTGGACACGAGAGCAGACTTCAGGGAATTAGTAAGCAATGTTCCCAGGGAAAATGTTTTTGCAGGTGCTGGGATCCATCAGTGCTGGTCACTTGTTAAACATCACCTCCTAAGGGCACAGGAGCAGCAATTCCCAAATGTCAGCAGTCAAGCAGGCAAGGCAGGAGGCTGGCTTGGCCAAACAGGGACCTTCTCTTGGAAAGAAGGCAAAAAAGTAAGGTGTGTGCCCAGTGGAAGCAAAATCAGGTGACATGGGAAGAACACAGAGATGCTGCTCACCACTATGGGGAGAAAATTCATGTGGGAAAAGCTCAGCTGGAGTTGGAGTTGCCAGAACTGTGGGGGACAATAACAATTTTCCAATATATTAATGGCAAAAGGCAGTGTAGAAATAATATCAAGGTGCTCCAGGATGAGGATGGTCACCTCACAACCAGGGACAGGGACAAGGCAGAGCTGTTTAACACATTATTTGGCTCTGGCTTCACAGATGACAGACCAAGGGGGTCTCAGTGCCGTGAGCTGGAGGACCACGACTGTGACCACGATCAACTCCCAGTTGACCCTGAAATTGTGCAGGATCTGCTGCTCCAGCTGGATCCCTAAAAATCCATGGGGTCTGATGGGATTCATCCAAGAATCCTCAAAGAGCTGCTGATGCCATCACAAAATCTCTCTTGATGATTTTTGAGTGGTGTTGGGAATCTGGAGAGGTCCCAGCTGACTGGAAGCTGGTGAACATTGTCCTGATTTTCAAGAAGGGCAAGAAGGAGGACCCCGGAAACTCCAGGCCTGTCACTGTCACTTCAGTGCCTGGCAAAGTTATGGAGAAGATTATTCTGGGAGGTGTTGAAAGACACCTGGAGGACAATGCAGACATCAGTCACAGCCAGCATGGCTTCATGAGGGTGAAGTCCTGCTTGTCAAACTTGATTTCCTTCTACAACAGGGTAATGCACCTGGCTGATCAAGGGAAGCCAGTTGATGTAATCTCTTTGGACATCAGCAAAGCTTCTGATACTGTCTCTCCCAGGATCCTTCTGGGCAAAGTGTCCAGCCTAAAGCTGGGTAGCTGTGATGGGTGAGACTGGCTCATGGCTCAGGCAGCAAGGGTGACAGTGACTGGGGTGACAGCAGGCTCCATCCTCGGCCCTGTGCTCTTCAGCATCTTCATAAACGACGTGGATGTAGGACTCAAAGGAAGACTAAGAGTGTTCACTGACAACACTAAACTGGGAGAAGCTCTCGACTTCCTCGAGGGCAGAGAGGCCCAGCATAGACACCTCAGATTAGAGAGATGGGCCATCACCAACCAGATGAAGTTCAGCAAGGGCAAGTGCCCGATTCTGCACTTGGGATGGGACAACCCTGGCTGTGTGTATGGACTGGGAATGAGAGACTGGAAAGCAGCTGCAGGAAGGGACCTGGGGGTCCTGGCCCACAGCCAGTTGAACACAAGTTAGCAGTACCCTGGAGCCAGGAGAGACATCCCTGTCCTGGCAACATCAAGGAGGGGATTGTCCTGCTCTGCTCTGCACTGGGGCGGCCTCACCTCCAGTGCTGGGGCAGTTCTGGGTGCCACAATGTCAGGGAGATCTGAAGCTGTTCCAGAGTGTCCAAAGGGGGCACACGGGGATGGGTCTGCAGNGGGGCACACGGGGATGGGAAGGGTCTGGAGGGGCCACCCGAGGAGCGGCTGAGGGCCCTGGGTGTGTTCAGCTGGAGCAGAGCAGGCTGAGGGCAGAGCTCCCCGGGGGCTGCAGCTCCTCCCGAGGGGCAGCGCAGGGGCAGCTCCGAGCTCTGCTCCCTGGGACCAGGGACAGCACCAGGGAACGGCTGGAGCTGGGCCAGGGAGGCTCGGGCTGGAGAGCAGGAAAAGGTTCTTCTTCCCCCAGAGGCTGCTGGGCACTGAGCAGGCTCCCCAGGGAATGGGCACGGCCCCAAGGCTGCCAGAGCCCCAGGAGCCTTTGGACAGCGCTTCCAGGGACAGGGGGGGATTGTTGGGCTGGACTCAATCCTTGTGAGTTCTTCCAACTCAGGATAGTCTACAAGTCCTCTTTTAAGTGATGGTGAAATCAAACCTCTAAAATTAGTGTCTAGTGCTATCAATGTATTATTTCCTGAAGGCAAAAAAGCATTGTTGCAACATCAGAAAGTAATTTTTTTTACTATTATTTGCACCTGTTATGTGGGGAAGGAAGGGAAGGGATGAAGAGAGGTGTTTGTCAGGTCTGAAAAACAACAGATTCTCAAACGTTTTGTACTACTTTTGTACCACTACCAGGTAACAGTGTTCTCTTAAGGCTTATTCTTATCTCTAAAAGAAGTTAACAGCATAGGTTTTATGATATACAGCACAAAGGTTCTACACTTCTGCAACACATCTCCACCACTGAAGCAAAAATACCTATTCATCCAGGTACGTAATGGTAGGAAAGTGCTAGGGTGCCAAGAAAGTCATCCTGCAACAACATACATCTTTTCCCTAAAAGCTCAAAAGAAAACCCAAATTGGCAATAATACATCATATGCTAAACCAGACTTTTCACAGAACTGAGTTTCCCCAGTTTCCATTAAATCAGGATGCTGGGGCTCTACAAGGCAGACCTGGACCCAGCATTAACAAAGCGAATTACCTGAAACCTTTTGCAGATGGAAGAGGCTTCTGTTTCTCCTTACTCTGAACAAGTTTCCATGAGCTCAGAGGCAGCTGAAGGGCTCTGACCCACCCTGGCCCAGTGTGCCAGGCCCCCTTCCAGCAGCACACTCAGATCACAGAGCACTGGGAGCTGGAAGGCACGCATAAGGACCATCAATTCCAGCTCCCAGGTGAATGGCCCACGCAGGGATTGAAGCACAACCCTGGTGTTATTAACATCACACTCTGACCACCTGAGCCCACCTCAGGGTCACTCCCTCTGTGCCATGGCAGTTCCTGCCTCCACAACAGATGGGAGACAGAGGAGTGCTGCGGCTCTACTTCACACGACCCCAGATGCAAAGAGGTTATTTTGCAGCAGGTCTGGCATCCTACTCCTTCTGCAGTTTGCAATCCCGTGCTCCTCCTTTTCCCTGCTGTGAGGTGCCAGGACTTCAGCACTCCCAGCCGGGCTGCTCCAGGCTGGGCCTCCCCCTGGACCACAACTCCCAGCTCCCACCCAGCCCAGACACGAGCAGAAAACCTGTGATGGAACAGCAGCAGGACAGCACCATGTCACAACAGCCCCACAGGCCCTGGAATGGATCAGAATTGCTGATAAAGGCTGTTCTGAGCCTACAGTGTCTCTTCATGCAGCACCCAGATCAAAATGATGCTGGATCTCCCAGCTGCTGTGCAGCCAGGTGAGATCTGATCCAGGCTGCTGTGAGTGACAACCAGGAGCTCAAGGCGGGCAGCCCAACATTTCATCAACCCTTCCAGCCACTTCCTCCCAAGCGATTGTGTTGAGTGACGACTGGTTAAGCTTGGCTACAGGTCAATTCACCCCACTTTCAGTATGCCTGGTTAGATGGGAGAAGCAGGATGGATGGGGGAACGTCCCAGAATACCAAATCAGGGGACAAACCACTTCTGCAGGAGCCACCAGAGAGCTGCTGGGGCTGGGGAGCGATGCTCTACCAGAGCTGCCTTTACAAGCCTGATTTTTCTTTTTGATGTTAATTAGCAACCTTATCTAAGGAATACCTCAAGTTTTTCTTTGCAGATTACATGGACTGATAGATATATCCAGAAACATGAAAAACAGACTGAACTTTATACCTGCAGCAATTATAAAAGCCTTGAGATATTGTATTTTTTATCAAATTTTACATGTGTGCAAAAGGCTTTAGAAATAGAACAACTAAAATTGGAACAACACAGACCCCTGCAAAACTCAAATTAAAAGGAGTGAGCCAAGACAGCATATGCCCTTTCCAAGAGGAAGAGAATGCATTATAAATCTGGGAATAAAGCCACCTAACTCCTGGCAAGACAGCTTGGAGAAACAGATAATAAAGCAATCCTACCAATACGGTCACAAGACATTCAAAGTTAGAATTAATGTATCCTTTATTCATTATTAGAAATATAAATAGGTTTAATTTGCAACCGATTTTAAAGTATTTCCTATAGGAAAGAATTCAGCAGCCTTAACCTGCAATACAGCAACAGCAAAACTAGCTATGAGGTTGCCTTTGCCGGGAAGCAATGGGCATTAAAAACCAGGAATGGCATGAAAAGCTGACTGTCAAGCACCTCAAGCCTCACCAGCACCAAAAGAAGCAATATCTCCTCTTTATCACAGAATCCCAGAATAGCCTGGGTTGGAAGGGACCTTAAAACCATGGATAGGGACACTTTCCACTATCCCAGGTTGCTCCAAGCCCCGTCCAGCCTGGCCTTGGACAATTCCAGGGATCCAGGGGCAGCCACAGCTGCTCTGGGCACCCTGTGCCAGGGCCTCACCACCCTCACAGGGAACAATTCCTTCCCAATATCCCATCTAACCCTACCCTCTGGCAGTGGGAAGCCATTCCCTGTGTCCTGTCACTCCATCCCTGTAAACAGTCTCTCTCCATCTCTCCTGTAGCCCCTTCAGGCCCTGCAAGGCCACAGTGAGGTCACCCCAAAGCTTCTCCTCTCCAGGCTGAACAATCCCAGCTCTCCCAGCCTTTCCTCCCCGCAGAGCTGCTCCATCCCTCTGACCATCCTGGTGCCTCCTCTGGCCTCTCTCCAGCAGCTCCAGGTCCTTCCTGTGCTGGGCCCAGGGCTGCAGGTTGAGTTTCTGTGGAGTCAGGTGAAGCTCCCAAGAAGTCAAAAGGGCCTAGACCCAGCCAGCCCTGGCTGCCCTGGACGGGGATCCCACTGAGTGCATTTTAAGCGAATCAACAGCCTCATTCACATCACTTCCACATCACCTAAAGCAAGTGACTCACAGGGGCACCATGTGGGATTAAAAAGCACTAAAAACGTGGTGTGCATACCTTCTTTTCTCACGGAAGCACCACCAAGCCATTATTTACTAAGCTAACTAATTAGCCAGCCACCCTTGCAGATAATAAGAATGCATTAAAGTATTTAAAATTCCGGCACAAGCCTGACACATACCAAGTAGTTTCTTTCAAAAGAAAATGAATGTCAAAGGAAATAAACCATTTAGGAACAGTCAGCACATCTGAGGTGGAGGGAGAGGTGGCATCACCTCAGCATACAGAAAAAGAAAGGAAAGCAAAGCAGAGTGCTCTAGGATGCAGAGGCATTTCACATTTTTATTGTATCAGCCTCTACTTCTAAAGAGATCATTAGATACATGATTTAAATTAGCATTAGATAGATGACAAAGTAACAGCTATTCAAAACAAACAGAATTAATATACAGAACTGCAAAAACTGGCACAGAAAAACAGGGAGATTGAAGGTACTTAAGCTGACAGTAATCTGAAAAACCCAGCTGGTTAAATTCAATTTTACACCAAGAAATAAGTTGTAACTGAATACACACTTCACTGCAGTCTAGCACAGAAAGCACCCTTCCCTTTACACAGGCATTGCTCCAGAAGTGGGTAATATAATCAAAGTCACAGAGCAAGTTTACAAAATGCAGAAAATAATCAATCCACTGGAAATAACACCAGGAATACTCCCAGGGGATACAAGTGCCCTCTGCACTCATAGTCCTGCTCTTTCAGAAAGAGTTCCTCAAATCCAGCTGAGGATACCATAACTGGGTGTCAGGGGAATAGGTTTCCACAGCACTACAGAACTGGCTGGGGATAAAAATCTAGAGGAGGTTTGGAGAATTCAGTAGCTGTCACCAAAAAGCCAGTTTTACATTCTCTCAGAATAAGCCTTCACGAGAGCATATGGGGGAGTACCAGGACAGGAAGATTTGCTTGATTACCACCTTCTTCTCTACACACACATTCCTCACAGGATCTCCACAGCTCCCAGAGGAGACCCCTGAGCATCTGCACACACAGGAGCAGCCCCTCAGGGTGAGCAGAGCTGTGAATTACAGCAGTGGAGATGAGCAGGAGCCCACCCCACCCAGGTGAGCCTGGGCAGCAACCTGTGGTAGCTGTGGCTACCAGAGAGCCAAGCCTGCACACCCCCCCCTCAACCCAAGAACTTTCTATTGATTGCTGAAGACCTTGCCTTCCTCAGTTAAAAGGTCCTGCAGGAAGGAACAAGCCCATCTTGTAGGCCATTACCTCCCAAGGGGTCAACTGCCCAGGTACAAGGCAGAAGGGCTTTCAACTTCTTTCTCTTCAGTTATTTCTGCATTAACTTCTCATTTTCTTGGCTTTTTTCAGTCCAGTGACCTCTAGAATTGGGATTCTTTGACTCCTGGAGAGATGCCCAAAAAACTCATTCTGCCTCTGAGGAAATTCACAATTTGGCATTTAAGGGGAACCGTATCAAGTGATATGGCTGCAGTCTTATTTTGTACTTGACATCAGAGCTCCCCAGTCACCTTCTTCCCCCAAAATGACTCAATAAAGAGTCCTCAAAGGAGAGGTTCAAAGGCACAGCAGGGAAGAACAAACCAGCCCCACATCCCACATTTCTCCCTACACAATCCAGGAAGCTGAGTGGTGCTGGGGGGATACACACACAAACCCTTTGAAAAGAGGGAAATGAAACTGAAGCCTCAGATGCAGAAGCCACCCGGGCAATATCACATAGGCAGGTGCTCAACCTCTACATAAGCAGAATTAATTGCATTAATTCTCGGGTTTGGTCAAGAGGATTTGAATAAAAATAACATACTTAAAAGCAGTGTACAATATTGGGTTAAAAAATATGAGGACAGCATGTAAACAGAGGTATCTGACTTGGCCACCGTTGACATTCACAGCTGCAATTCATCTGCTGGGAAGCCTGAAAGGAAAAACATCCATCAAGCCCTTCCAACATCAGACACAGGACGAAGTATGAGTGCTACAAACAAGTCCCAGGGTTATCATCCTATTCAAGAAATAGGGTTTTTTTAAAAGCATCATATATCAATGTTGCAGGTCCTAACTTAATATTAGAAAAGAAAATAAAAACTTAAAAACAGGTAAAGTCTCAAGCACATAATGAGATGAGAGTCTCAAAGAAATTGCTGAAGATACTTCAGTATCTCCAGCATTCCTTAATATTTTTGTATGTATTTTAATTTTGAGAGACATTACACAACATTCAGATATCAAGACAACATAAAAAGAAATTTAACAATTGAATAGTTCAGGATAGTCCATGTTCCCACTCCCCCCAAACTACCCACATGTGCAGCCTCATGGACAAATCTTCATCTGTCATGATATTAACAAAAAGGGGTAAAAAAAGGTGCCTGCTGCACTTGGAGGAGGGAACCTTAGTCCAAAATTCAATCAAAAGCTACAAAAAGCAATTTTTTTTTTTTAAAGGACTACATCTTTTAAATACAAGGTCAAAATAAATTCCCTAAAACCCAGCAGATGGAAGGCAAGCCAGAGGGAGCAGCCATGGCACCCAGACTGACCCACACCCCAAGAACTGCTCCTCACCTCTCTCCAGTCACTCCACCACACGCTCCCACATCACCCACATCTCCTGTGCCCCACAGATACTTCACTCTCAAGACACTACACCTACAAAGTTGAACGATTTCTAAACCAAGAACCTTCTGTTTTCAGAGCCTTTTTCCCCCCAGAGAATGACCAGGCTTCATTTCCCCAGATCTTTCCGCAGGTTTCATAAAGTAACTGATAACGTCAATTCCAGTTATCATATCCAGCAAACCACAGCTGACAGCACCTCAGGCATATCAAAGAGATTCTGAGCTGAGGAGCAATTTTTTTTGCTGGCCACATATGGCAGCAGTAGAGCACCCAATGAATGGCAAAAGCCTTGCTCCTTGACAGTCAGAATGCAATGGAGTCGATACCTGCACATCGCAAATGTTTGTGTCCAACCTGATGCACACGGCAAAGAAAAACACCCTGCGTTTGTGAAAGGCATAGGTATTTGTGACAGCAAGCTCACAACCATCTGGGTTTGTTTCTTCACTGCCTACTGCTAATTTTGCACATGCCCTGGTTTTCCCCTTATGGCCTGATGCCAAGGCAAAACTTTTTTTAATTGGTGTGGAGAAAAATGCACCTTTCAGCCACCTTTGCAAGGCAGCTCCTGGCCTGACAGCCTCTGGCTTTGCTGCTGTTATTGTAAGGGGAACACTCTTCTAGAATGCCTGTTCAGCAAGAATCATTTTTGAGTACACAGTCTCCAAAGTCATGAAGTCAGTGTTTTCAGATAGCCTGAGCAGGTTTTTAACCCTGCCATACGTGAGCTGGCTCTGCTGTTTCCCTTCTGACTAAAGGAACGTGTCCCTGTGCAGACCAGAAGGAAGCCAAAGTTCTCTCCTCTACTTCAACAGCTTTCCAAGATACAGCTTAAGCCTCATCCTTTTCTCAGACATGAGAAGGATTAAGTCACTCTTCTGCCTTTATTTAAATTCCAGAGGGCTGCCACTATTTGGATAAGCCACAAATGCTAATTATTCTGTATTGATTCCATTGACTTTCTGGGACAAAGGAGGTCTAAAGCTCCAGGACACATTAAGAGCATTACAGAACATCAGCTTTCTTACACAGGATAAAACAGGTTAAGCAAGAGCAGAGTCTAGATAATAAACACCACACCCAGAACAAAATATCTGGGTTTCCATCAAAACCTCTAATGCTTGCAGCAGGATCTGTAGAACACATGAAGAGGTATTGGAAAGGAAAAAAAACCAAAACCATTGAACACAACAGGTTTTGCACTGGAGAGTACAAAAGTGGTACCAGACAGCCACAGGGACATGGACAGCAACTGTTCCCATTCTCTCCATTACCTGCTGAATCCCATCTTGCAGATGGACTGGAACTTAATCCAGAGTTTGTATTAGATCAATGCAAAAGAAAAATGGAGAAGTTGAGGACTTGAGATGCAAGTATTTTGCTGCAATACAAGAACTGTGGTATTCCAGCTTTGTAATAATTCCATCATCCCTTTCCACCCACAAGAGAAATTGAAAAGCCCAGTTGTGTGTGTAATACTTCTGCACACTGAGAGCATGATCCTGCTGGAGGCTAAAAGCCTGTTTATCCACAGATCAGCAGTCACTGTGCAAACTTACATGCTCCATTCCATCCATACTCCTCGATTTTGACTTTGAGAGATTACTCAAGTATCACCAAATGGAGCTTCATTAGGGGTGACTACATATTTAATCTTATGTAGGCAGATCAAGTTCAAATATTTTCCTACAAAACAGTAGCATTCAAATGAATTAAGTAATAAACCACAATGTTAAAGGAGAATCCATGCACAGCATTAGAGCACATTTATGTGAAACCACTTACAGCTCAACAAAAGTAAAATGCTGCAAAATGCCAACCTCCATACCACAAACAAGGGTGTACCTGTTACTAATGCAGGTCCTCCTTCCACCAATCTTAAATGTTATTTGATCAACATTAGATAAAGAAAGGTCCAGATTTATAATGTATTATTAGAAGATATGTGTTAACATTGGAGATGGACGTATGCCTGACAAGAAAGGAAAAACAGATGTTTCATCAATACAGAAAGGGTGAGGGAGGAAAGGAGGGACCAGGTAGGACAGGAGTCTTCACTGCCACTCAAGGTACCCACAGGCCTCAATTCCTGTTCAGTTCTGCTGCCCAGCTGGCTGCAGTGAGCGCTGTAAGTGAGGGCAGCAACCTTCCTTCTTTAACATATATTAAGAGTCTGTAACAGAAATGCTGCAAAGCACAGAAAGGCTGCAAGGGTGAGTTCTGCTGTACAAGGCAGTTCAGACCAAGTCCCAGCTCCTGTCAAATCTACTCAATTTAAGAGTTCTCACTGGCAGTTCTGCACCAAACAAGCAGCAAAGGCTGAAGGCAGTGGATGGTGAGCAGCAATGATTTAAGATTTCAATAGACTTCTACACTCGTACTGGAACCAGACCTGAGGTGTGAGTGTGGGCTCTGCTGGGATTCTCTCAGGACACATAGCCAGCCATATGCTTCTTGAAGAAATGCAGCACAAAAGCTGTCTTGGGTCTGAAAAAGTGTTCAAGACTTCTAAGTTGTGGCCCTGGCATCAATGGCCTCAGCAGAGTCTGGCTGCCCTGGAGTCTGCCCTCAGGCCAGATGACAGCTGAGGGCCCTCATCTTATATAAGATTTATCTTAAACAAGATGATGTGCTGCCCTGCCTCCCCTCTGGGGCTGGGCACCCCGAGTTGTTTGGGACCTCTAAACCAGCAATTCCACAAGCACTGGGATGAGCTCAGGGTAACCACTGGGGTGACGGAGCTGGGAAGAGCTTTAAAACAAAGATCACAAGGCTCACAAAGCTCTGCATGAGCTAGCTTCTCTTAAATTCTGTAAGTCCTTGTATCACTCCCCAAGAAACTGAAAGTGCCAGAACATCTTCTGAAAACACACCCCATGCTAAGTCCCAAACCTGGATGGTGTTGGGTGAACACCTGGAAGCTTCGTTCTGTGGCCTGAATATGCCTGACTGACACAGTGTGACATTCTCATCATCTTCATCTGGCTTCACTCCAAAGATGCTGAAATATTTACTCTATGGCAGCCTGCAAGCATGAAACTTAAAACTCTTATCACTTCAGAAATGTTCTGTTTTTAAAAGCAGTATCTTTGTCAAACCGATAATGTCTATGGAAATTAGGGCCCAGCAAACAGCACAGCTCTCTACTGAGCAGCAAAGTCCATGACAGCAAAACTCATCCAGGCTTTCAAACCACATCCATCACGTCAGCATTCAGGCATCTTAAACTGACAAACAATATTAAAAAAGAAAGTATAGATTATCTCAAGGCAGAATTTTTATCAGCATCTTTATCATCAACACAGATCAGTGTGCCATTTTAATTCACATCTATTTCCACAGAAACAGATGCTTTCATTAAAAGGGCTATGCAAGAGCCCTTTCAGTATAGAGATACTTGCTATAAATGAATTTTACAGTCATGTGAAAATTCACGTGCTCCTTTCCAAGCTTGGATCCTTGATGGGAATACAAAGCTGTGGATCAACATTATTAATAGGCAAATTCATAATGAAAACACATCTCCATTCTGCAAATTGCAAGTGTGTCAGGAGTAGAAATATCCTTTGCTGGTAGTTCTGAAGACAAATGATTTCTACCAGCAGATATTGAATAGATAAGCCAGGCACTTTCCTACCCAATCACTTTCAAGCATCAGAGATGCTCAAAGGAGCTTAGGGACGAAAAGCAAAATAGTGCAATTAAGGTTGAGAGAACAGCACTTGTGTGGAGCAGTACATTCCTGCAATTGCACTGAACACAGACACAAGGGTGCAAACCAAGCATTTAGCAAGTTGAGTCCACCTGGTCCAAAACCAGAAGTGTTGAGACCTCCTCTGGATACCCTGAGATCCAAACCACACTGGCCTGCAAGAGATTCTGAGGCAGTGCGGGGCCTGGCCTTCAACACCTCCCTTACCTTCGAGTTGTGCCACACCAGTGTAAGTCAGGCTAAAATCTGACACAGAAAGAAACACAACACCCACCCCCAAACAGACCCTGCTGTGGTACTCAAGCACTTGAGGCCAAACAGAAGATGGAAAGCAGGGAAAATAAAAAGCCATCCTGAAGTGATGTGTGCCTGGAATGCCTGCTCTGAACCAGCTCCCAATGGCTTTTCTCCATTTGCTGCCAAGCACCTCTAATGCAATCCAGACAGTCAAGGACACAGTCAGAATGTTAATATGAAAGCATTAAAATTCCCATTGAAATGGGACCTGTCAAGCTACTTTATGTAAGATGATTTATCGTTTCCAAATGTAGTAACAAGGGATTTTATTGTACAAGAACATGTGGTACACAAAGGGGCTCCAGGTTCGCATCCCGCACCAGCCAAACTACAATTCCTGACAATGTTTCTGCTTGTACATGGCTGAGTTACTGGTGTGTGCATGAAAGGGGAGCCATATGCATTAGAAATTGATGGTGTACAGAACAGACTGAAAATGAGAGCTCTCTGCACTTTCCTGTGCACACAAAACAGAGCTGGACACCTCCGACCGCTGCTGCCCAACAGCTCACGGAAAGGAGCCCAACTGTTCCCATCCCTCAGGACTCCTGCACCAAGCCATCAGAACTGACTGTCAGAAGCTTAAGGAAGTTTTTATTTCCAGTCTTACATGTCAGTCAGAGAAATGATGTCTTCTGCAAGTTCAAGGCACATTGAGAGCAGAGTGGAAACTGCTGGTTACATTTCCAAGACACGGCCTGTGCTTTCTACCCTGCTAAACCCCAAACCCCAACTACAAAGCCCAGCCTCAAACCCACCATCTCCTGGGGTTGGCAACACAGCTGATATCCAGACAAGTCCTGCCCAAGTCCTGTGCTAATAACACCCAGAGGGTTACAGTACAGAGCACGTACCTGTCTTGAGAATGTTTGTGGATTCCTGTGTCACTGACATTTTTTACCTCTCCATTCTACATAGCAGCTTCTCAAAGACACAGGAATATTTCAGCTGTCAGCCCACTGGGGTTTCTTTATGCATTCACTTTCAGTAGTTTAGATATCCACGTAGCTTTCATTGCAGTTATGTTAACTTTGAGGCAGAGTTGAGTAGCACAGCACAGAAAAGCAGAGACTGTACCTGCTCTACACTGGGAGAGGAATCTCACCAGCTGCCAGTGCAAAGGCAATGCCAGGATAAATTGGTAGTAGTGTCAAAAAATATACAGCTTCAACCTTTCTATCTGGAGCAAACTGCAACAGGTCAGTGTGTACCCACACAAGAGCATGAAGTTAGACACAACAGACTGTTTACATTGGATTTTCTTATATTTCTTGCTAACTTCCTCACTGATGCACTGTTAATCTTGGCATCATTCAGTTCAATGTTTTGCTCTGTCCTCCTGCCCTCCCTAAGTCTGGAATCGATGTTCAGCTAACCTCAAATATGCTTTGAAATTTTTTCATTTAATTAATAAAATACACACCAAGAATGCCTGACTGCCATGAATCACACAAAGATCTGGATCTTGCCATCTGTCAGTTCTATTACAGACTTAGCTACAACTGATGTGGTCAATTTACTGCATTCCAGGCAGTTGATCCCAGAACCAAGGCCAAAACCTATTCTGGTTTTACAAAGCTAGTCAGAATTGATAATGAATTTAGGCCTTCCCCTTCTAGCTCCGCCATTCAGCACTAGCACTAAGAATCAAGCTCAACTCCAAGTAATAAAACCCAAATGCAAATAGACATCCCTGCTATTTCAATCCAGGAGGGATCTGCAATGCAAGTTTAAAGAGGAAAACTGTTTTCTGTTGGAATTGTGAGAACTGAGCAAAAGCCATAATGGAAAACAGCTCTCCCTAGGTGAAGTGGAAGAGGAGGGGGAAAAGCCAGAGAATCAGATGCTACAATTAAGGGATGAACAGCTGGGATTTTAAAGAATAAACCAAGAAGGTGGTGATAAAGCGGCCAATGAAGTTCAGTGGACTTAGGTAATGAAAGCCCATCTCACCTAACATCCACAGAAACAGACCCCTGCCAACGTGGCTCAGGAGCTCAATCCTGAGGGCAGCTGTTCCTGGAGCCCCCTCCATGCTCAGCAGCTGTCAGAGAGTACATGAAGTGTGAGGCAGTGGCAGCTCAGGACTGCAGAACAAAACCAGAAGATATCGTGACACTGCCCAAATCCGGAACAGCCAGTGCAGTTCTGGTCCCCAAACCTCAATGGGAATGTGAGGATCCAGACAGGGTGCAGGAGGGGGTGGGGGAATGTGAGCACACCAGCATTTTGACTCACATCAGCAGAGCACTTTTGAAACTCATCTCCCAGTGCTGTCACTTCATACACTCCGATTCTCACCTCGAAGCCTTCCTGGGCCACCCGAGCTGGATTCTCCAAGTGGATCTACACAAGGAGACAGCCATTACCACACCAAACACTAACCAGTCCACAGGACTAGGCTCAAATCAGCTGACAAACTGCTGAGAAATGCAGGCACACACAGGCACTGAGACATTCCCTCTACAACCCCGTCCAAACCCACCACGCTGTTTGGTAATGAGGGCACAGCCAGAGCTGAGAGGAGGTGATGAGTAACTCAGTTATGGCAAGACCTAACAAAACTAGGACACTCCATTCTGGGAAGGCTAAGGCCAAAGTCTCCTACATGGCATGGCTCTGAAACAGCCTAAGTGGCACAGGAAAGGATGGACAGGGAGTTGCTGCTCAGGGGCTTTTCCTAAGCAAGGAAATATCCAACAGAAGGGGCACGAAGACAAACTACACAGTTCCCTTGTTCCTGTCCTTCTGTCACAGCATCACTACTGACCACTGTCTGACAGGATACTGGCCTTGATGTGCAAGAGTTAGTCTGACCAAGCTGGACTGCTCTTGAAAATGGCAAGAGAAGTTGTGCTAGAGGAAAAGGAAATAATACACTCACCAATCTAAGAAAAAGGGGATTCAAACTTCTGTAACAAACTACTGAACAAACAAATCTTGCCCTTCTTTTAAGGGCATAATCACAGGATTCATCACCATGCCAGCAGATGCAGTGGGGGTCAAGAGATCCTACAGTTCAGTTTACTGCCAAAAACTGTTACTCAGCTAAAAACTTCTGCCACACTCCGTAACACAGCCTCCAGTGCTTGCAGACTTACAGACCCCCAAGGACAGGCACAGAGAAACAGTTAAACTCTGGGTCCAAACCACTAAACTTTGAGTTATAAACTAGCTAGGAAACAGTCCTGTTATTGCCAGAGGTCTGAAAAACACTCCAAAATGTAGAAGAAGTCACTGAAGAAAAGGCATTTAATGCTAAAAGGGAATCTGCCTCAAGACAGTCCTGTGCTTCAGCCTTTCAGTGTATTCCTCATCCAATCTTCTCTGAGTTTTTACACTTGGCCAATAAATACCTCTTACTCTAGCACTTGGATGGGATTTATGGTGCACTGCAAGTGCTGTGCAATTAACAGATTTAATGCCCAATTCACTTCCTCCTTCAAAGGGAGGCTGGAGGAAAGCAACCCAGGAGCTGTAGCTGTGGGTATATCATACATATACATGAAATGACATTTCCTCTGCCACTACTCTAAGTCAGCACATCCCTACTCTTCCTGCAGATGTATCAAACCATTTTCACTGTTTAGATTCCCAACTATTAGTCATTCTTCAGCTTAATCACAGAGGGGTTTACAGTATGGATTTTTACACACCATCCCACATTTTCACCATAATTTATCAATTGCTTTTTCCACTCCATTTCACTGAATTTCTAATCTCATTTCCCCAACTACACTGTCTACAATCATAACATAGCAGTGACTTTAAAAAATTCAGTATGCTCCACTAATTTCACAATGTGTTAAAGGAGATAACAGAGGGAATACATTCTTTCCATCTCAGCATGATTACTTTAACTTGCCTATCAGAGACAAAAGCACATGGCTGAGGAGGAGGACAGGCATTTCTGTGAGAGGAAGTCAAAGCTCTGCACTCTCACATGGGTATTGACCAACTTTCAATGAGACAAATGCCACCAACTCTGACATGCAAGACCGAGCATTTACCTCTTCCACATGTTTAATTACCCTTTGGTGGCTGCTCCATTCGGAATCATGCTGACAGGGCTCCATCCAATCCAGCAGCACATTTGAGGGATTATTGCTGATGCTTCACAGACTCATAAAACACCCTGCTCAAAGGAGTTTTGAATGGCACAACTTCGTGCTTTGCTTCCCAGCTGCAGTCTGAAGTTCTACAAAATGTCAATGCTGAGCACAAGCTACTTTCGCAAGCAATTAAGACAGACTACATGAATACCTAGCTCAGCCCGCAGGCTACATCACACTTGCCTTTCAGTTTTGTTCAATTACTTTGCCCTTGTCTTTGGTAAACAGGAATCCTTGTTTTCCTTTCTCTCTGCCACATGCTGCAGCTGTTCTCCAAATTCCACCACCTCAACCCACATGTGGCAGCCTTTGGGCCAGTTTTACTCTACACTGAAGTAACTTTGGCCCAAAGATTTGAAGGTAAGCTACCTAAGGCAGCAAGGTTCCTAAATAAGTCTTACTGTGTAGAAAAGGCATCTCTGAACTAAGTTGCACCCCAAACAAGTTCAAAACCATAAAGACCTCACCTCTTCCCATTAAGATTCCTTCAGACAATCCTACTTGCCACAGCACTACAAGCCACATAGTTTGCTTAAGTTGTTGCCATTTTTGCAGCTTTTTTTCTGAAACCAGCTTTAACAGTATTTAAAGTTTAACAATTATATAAAGTCTAGTCTATAATCTTACGATATTCTGGCTTCACCTCTCAACACAGCAAGTGACTCAGATTAAAACCCACTGGAACAAGAGCAAAGGGGCAATGGAGGGGAAGAAAGTCCAATATTGTATCATGATGCCCTCAAATGCAGAAGCTCATCCGCATGACATGACACTTACTCCAACCACAGAAACACTCTCAAGCTTCAAAGACTATGTGCACATTCAATGCCTAAACACTGGAAAAGAACTGCTCAGAGCCCAATATCTACACCAAACTGCTCTCAGGATTTTTTTACTCCATATTTAACTTCACACATCACTTCTACTCAAACTGAGTAGCAACAATAATCAACTTGATTCTGACAATTTATGCTTTCAGCTAAAAACATGACACAGTTAAAGTTTCCAAGAGTCAACACAAGTGAAGTATAACTTTTCGCATAACCTTACGTGAACCGAGGTTTGGATTTCTATAGAAACCAGTATCAGCAGTCATAAAATAGAAGCAGTGTCAAAGGGCTAACACTTTATAGTAGCACTTCCTTGGAAGACTAGAGATCAATTTTAAGGTAAGCACCACTGGTGATTTAGGTACATTTCACGACAAAGCTTTCAAGACCACTATTCAAATTCTGTCGGGGACAGAACCAACGAGAGCCACGGCTCCAATTCTGTGTTTCAGCTGCTCACACAGAGCTAAACCCGCGGGAAGGGAACAGGGGCAGCAGGCACTCACGTTGCCCATGTACTCGGAGAGCAGGTCCTGCAGGGCCTGGCGCACGGCGTTGCACTCGGCCACGATGCGCTCGCGGCGGTCGTCGCGCGTGCACGAGGAGTCGGCCATCAGCGCCGCGCCGCTGATGATGCTCTCCAGCCGCTCCTCCAGCGACGGCCGGAAGCGCTCCTCGCTGAACGTCGAGGGGTCCACGATGATTTGTTTCTAGGCAAGGAAAAAAAGTTCTGCAAATCAGTCATCAGCCCAAGCAGGGTCTTACTGTTAAGTCATCAGCACAACCAACACTTCAAGCAACCCCCTGATCGGACATTAAGAGGCAAACGAGGCTATTTTGGCACTGAGGAGGATTTTCATGAGTAGTTTTGTAAAATTACTAAGAAGTTTCCCAGCAGATTATATTGCTAGTCATTTCTTGTGCTGCTTTGACAGCTAAACAAAACTTGGCCACAGGAAGCCTCATTACATGAATGGCAAAAATCAAATGTGCCAGCAAAAATAAGGTTCAAAGTACAGAACTCTTCCTAACTACACGTCAATCTGGACATGCCTTCACTAGTTAACTTGTCACATATAATTATCCCATCATGAACGAGAAAACAAATGTCCAAAATTAGCCCTATGTATTGTGCTCTGTTGCCCTACTTTGTACAGGCTTTCTTCTCTTCAATGTTAGGCAGGTAAATACAACTGCATTCTCAAAAATTCTCCAAGTGAAACATTAACACAAAGGTTTCAAACAGCACAGAAATCAATTTCCTCATGGCACAAAATTATCACAGGTTTGTCTTGCCAGACTATTAGGCACTGCTCTTACTGAGAGTTTTAAGGCTGAAACAGCAGCACTGATGTATCTGCTCTCACGGGCCCAATGCCACCCATGGAAGTTCCCCAGAAAGAAGCCATACAGTACTTACCACCATTGAGTACTTTCAGGTATTTGTCTAAACAGGTCTGTCATTTATTAAAGAAAAATTATTTGACCATTTCAAGGTTTGGTGGGTTGTTTAGAGTTTGATTGGGTTGTTTTAGCAGCACAGGGGCAGGATGTGCTAAAAGAAGCCCCAGAGCTTTCTGAAATCAGTTTGTACTCCAGCTAACCTCAGCAGCCATGGCACAACCACCTCCTCCTGCCAACAAGCACATTCCATATCCCTACAGAGTCCCTCCACAGCCATCACAGCAGGATGAGAACATGGCATGTTCTCTCCTACACATTCCTCATTTTTCCTGAAACTTTTAACCATTGGCTAATATAATGGTAGCGTGCTCCCACTCCAGAACTGCACCATCAAAAAAGAGAGATAACGATCAGCTTGTTGTCTTCTGGTAGCCATTTAATATTTTACCATCACTGGAGTATCTAGGGGCATGTGTGCTCAAAGCCTCTATTACAGGAGCGTAATAACACTCAAGCAGTAGCAGGAAATGAAGTGCAGGGATAACATCTGCCAAGAACCTCCACACATTTGTTTTGTCAGCCTCCTTTGGCAGGGATGAGACGACAAAGCTATCGCACACAACGTGAAGCTGGCCTGCTGATCACTGCTGCTATTAGAGAGCCTCACAAAGTGGAATTAAAAGCTCAAAAAGCTTCATCTGAACACTCAAAAAAGTCTCCAGCTGTGTATTGGAGAGTTTGTATAGTAAAATAGGGTGATGGGGCAGAAATCCCATTAGATGTTTGGAGCTAGACAAGCCAACCCACAAACCTGAATTATTTCTTCAACTCCAGCCCCTGGCACGAGAGCTGCTGCAGGGCTGCCTTCCCCTCCCACAGACACCTGTGAGAGCCTGCAGCCCCTCGGGGCTGACCTGAGGCACACTCCTAAGGCTTACTGAGCATCTGAAGGCATTTCACAAAGGCAGACTTAAAACTGAAGTCAGTCACACAGATCAAGACAGCCATGACATCCTCTTGTTACCCAAGAGATCACAGGGAAAGGCTTCCCACCAGGCACAGGGAGAACTCAAATAGTATTTTATCCTGGTAAAAAAAAACATGGCAGAAAGGGAGGAACAAGAGTGGTAAGAGTGAAAAGGTGAAGGTGAGCAAAATCTGGTAAAATGACAACTATTAACTGCCTTTTCAGTGGTGGCTTTGCAATATTAAATAAAGTTCTAGAGGTAAGTTAGTGCTACAGTGTTTAAAATTCAGAGGCTGAATCAAGTAGACACAGAATCCTGGCTTCAAAAGGAAAGCGATCTCAGTAAAAATGCATGGCTGTCCTCAGCAACGTGCTGAATGCAAGATAAAGAACATGACAGATCAGTACAACATATCAGTGTGAAATGACTTCATTCCCAACCAAAGATCATATTAAAACTTCCCACTTCATGTTCCTCTCAATAGGTAATTTCGGCAATTCCAAATACATTATTCACTTTTAATAAATCATTTCTGTCACCTCCAAGAATACATTACATAAATATATTATGAAATAATCAATTTCAAACAAACCAAGGGCTTACATCTAATGTAGCAGTAGGCTAACTGCTATTTCAGAGCTAGTTTAACTTGACAGCCTTCCATCACCAAGAACCACATATATAACTTTCTATATTCCATCAACACTAGTTTGGATGAAGACTTTTTAAAAAGTCTACTTTACCTACAACTCACTGTACTTCAGGAGAAAATGATCTCCCAGGCAGTGTCAATAAAAGCAAGCTGTTGATGGTACACCAGGGGGACAAACAGGAGAGCTGGAGGGGTTTTTTGGACAGAAAGGGCTGAAAACTCACATCGAAGTTGTTGAGGGCATAGGCCAGCTCTCCCCCGCCGCCCTGCTGCTGGGCAGCGTCGTCGCTGGCGGTGGCCTGGGCGGCGTTGGAGATGCCACTGACCGCCTGCTGCAGCTGCTTGTAGATCAGGTCCCTGTTGGCTTTGTAGGCAGCAACGTCAGGGTGCTGCAGGCAGGCCTGGGATGCCGTGTACAGGATGGGCACGTTCTTCTGCAGGATCCCTCTGGCTGCCGCCATCTGATCACGGTGACCCACATCTTTCAACTCCTGTTAGGAAAATTAAAGGGGAAAACAAAGCATTTGAGAACATTCCCTACGTTCAACATCCACGCACTGTCTCCCTGCGTCTCCAAAGGACAGGCAGGTTCCTTGCCTCGTATGCTCAATCTGTCTGCTGAGTATTCCCATCCTTAAGGGCTCAACTAATTGCAAAACACCACAGTTTCATAAAGTCAAAAAAACAACAACACTGTAGGGCAATTGACAACACAACTGCAAATTTGACATTGGATTTTTGCTCCTCTCTGCAGCAGAGGACCAGCATTTTGAAAGCTGTCCTGTCTTGCATTTGCAGACGAGAAGCAAGATCATCTTTAATTTAAACTCCCAGACTCACAACCAGAATGTTTTCTTTAATCACACCTAGAAGATAGCATTTACTCTCCTCAAGAGACTCGGGTACTTAATTTCAGAAGAACAAATATATCATCTCATTCAAGTTCTTGTTCACCTCCAATGAGACAAAATTAATCCAATGACTGTAATTACCACTAATTCAAGATTAGTGAGCAAGTCCATAAGTCTTTTCCCAAACACTCTGTGCTGTAATTCTCTAAAGCACCATCACCTCTGTTTTGGAACAGAAGCACCACGATCAGATAAAGCTTCAAGTCCAGCACAAGCAGCAAGTTTATAAAAGGAAGAAGGAACACAGTTATTAGCAGCATCATAATTTTAGAGTTACCTCTTAAACCTAGCAAACAGGCAGTGAAAAGGAAGACAAGGACTGCCTTACTGAAAAAAGCGAAAAAAATCTGTCAGGCTCTCCAGAATGGATGGGGAATATGTGACCTCTGTAAGGCACACACTGAACAGGGAGGGCACTCCAAGCAGGCATAGAGATTTACAGATTTTGTACAACCACTTCCCATAGTGTAGAACAATCCATCACAAAGCAGCTTAAGAGCATTTATTGCATTGCCATCACAACCCCTCTCCCATTTACTGCAATCAGATTTGAGATACATAACCCACTGGCAATCCCTTTTAGTCTGTACCCAGCTTATTTTCTAAGACAAATCTGTGCAAAAAACCCCAAGTAGTGTCAGAGGTGCATAAGCAGTTTTGGTTTGAACATATCTGCAGAACAAAGAGGCAAAAAATGCTCTGAAAGAATTATACTACTCCTGATAAGTGAAACTGCCTACACCTCTGCTTGCTTTTGAAAACTTACCTACACAAGACTGAGTCACACCAGTGCTGTTGAACAAAACAAATTTCACACACAATTTAAGGTTAAGCACAAGCTATCCAAATACGGAACATATCCGAAGCAAACAGGAATTTAAACCCCTCCTCCAATGGACATTTCAGTGCAAGACTAATGAGCATCACCACTCATTTCCTTGGAAAAAACTGTAACTGTGCCCAGCCACGGCTTTGGCCCCTCTGCACATGGACATGTTCAGTCCATCCATGGGAACCACAACAGCAACGTGGTCTCGTGGTGACTGCACCAGGACTGGGACACATCTCAGGTCCCTCTCCTTACCCACACCTGCACTGCCTCAAAATGGGAAGTGCAAGTCTTGGGGAGCAGCATTGCATTAAGGAACTAAAACATTAACGTGAACAAATGCTACAAAGAACAAATTCCATCAGAAGCAGCACCCTACAGCCAAGCAGACTTTTCCTGCTTACCAGGCAAACTCAAGAGTTCCTAAACACAGCAGAGTGCAACACAAAGTACTCAGCAATAAAGTGTAAAAAAAAAAAAAAAAGTAGCAAAAAGTATTAGCAGTAATAGTACTGTCCAAGAGCAGCAAGGCTGCCTTATTTTGAAAAGGAGAAATAAAAAATAATATACAGAAGAAAGAGTTGCCACACTATACCTGTTGTCTTTTGGCTGCCATTATGTTAAGCTTGTCCACTTCTGGTTTGAGGGCTTTGTACTGGATACCCAAGTCCTGCTCTGTGCCAGCATTTCTCAGTTTCAGGATACCATCTTCCACCTAAAAAAAATATATACTCACATATTTCTCCGAGCAATACAGTGCACAGGTCATGAAGTAATTCAGAATGTATTTCACAGCAGACAGAGAAAACAATCTCCCTCTGCCCCATTATTTTTGGAGAGAGACACTTTAAAGACTGAGAGTACACAATGCTTAGCTACTACTTCATAGGCACCAGCTACCAGAGACCGCCAAGTACACACGTTTGAATGAGCATGAAGGAGCCCAGGGCCCCGGCAGAGCCATGCAGTGGCCATCTAAGAGCACGAGGAGAGTCCTCAAAGCCCACGCACAAGGGCAGGCCCAGTATCCAATGTCATTCCACTTCAAACTCTGCACAAAACACTTGCCCACCCTGCTGCTCGTGGGAAGAAATGGCTTCCTCAAATATTTCACTTCCATTTTATTTAGCCTGCCAAAGCTGCTCATCCCTAGTAGCTGCAAGGGAGTAGTGGTTATAAGAAAGCCAAATTACTTCTGTCAGATGAAAGGGCTGGCCATCACCTGCAGCTGCAGAGCCGAGCTCAGTTAGTTTCCATACTAGAAGTTCAGAACAAAGTGCAACTCAATGTCAAGAGCTACCGACAGTGAGTGTAAAAACGAGTGACGAACACCCACCGCACACATCTTGCTGGGAGGAAGAACCCCAAGACCCTCCCCAGTGCAGGAGGAAGCTGCTGGGTCACACCTGGCAGAGCAGCCGGGGCGTGCCAGGCACAGCAGAGAACCACACTTACGACTTTGAGCTGCACGAGCAGCTTGTAGACATCTGCCATGTCAGCCAGGATGAGCAGGCGGGTGACGGCGGAGAGCAGGGCGCGCGCCGCCCGCACCATGTTCCCGCGCTTCACCGACGAGCAGGGGTCGTCTGCAAACTCCCCCGACGCGCTCTTCATCAGCTCACCTGCACGGGGGGACAGCTTTAGCATCACACAGCATCTCCTCAGCCACTGCACAGAAACCTGGGCAAGACAACCGAAGTGCCTAAACCAAAGTATTGTAAAATACAGCTGACGGGTAAGGCCGCGTGTGGCTACCTCTAAGTACAGCTGGCATCGGGGCAGAGGGGCTCGTGTAGGGAAAACACACTTTGGTCCTTATTTCCATTTGTACAGGTGTTTCAACATGGCAGAATTCTCCAGAGAGGCAAATTCAGCACGCCTTCGCAGGGCTGCAGTTATTTCCCAGGCTACAACGCTTTCAAAGGCTGAGCAAAAGCTTTGATTTGTGTGCGTGCAGGAGTTAAGCAGAAAGCAGCAGAAAGCCCTGTAAACACACAGCGAGCTGCCACAGCTCCTGGGACCGTAAACAACTCGGAGCGATGACCTGGCTGGATATGCCCTGGTTTGAATTCAAAGCCAGGCAGCGCTTCAGAAAACGCTTCAACATTTCATAGCCTGTGGGTCTGCATCTGGTGCAGGAGGAAAGGATTTGGGTTTCAGATGGTAACAATGCCATTGGTTAACTGGGAAAAGCAAAGGCCACTCTGCACAGCTACAGCAATTCCTCCAGTAGGCATTCAGAAAGCATAAAAAGTAATGCCTGCATATAGACAGAGGAGTAAATTCTGAATTTCTCCCTAACTTTTTGGGGCAGCTTCCAGTACCACAGTTCCCACACAGCAGCAAGTTTTGGAATTCAGATTACTATCCTTGGATCTCTCTGCATCTCAGAAACACTGAGAGAACAGCTAGTTTAGAAAAGAGTAGGTCCTCTAGGTCAGGGATTTGCACAGCAGAAAGCATACATTGTTATAGCTGCTGTTTCAGAGGCTTCCCAAAAACCTGTATGAAAAAGTGTCCACATGGGCAAATGCTGAAACAAAAATAGCCTTTCTCAGATGAGAATAAAAAACCTCCACCAGCACTTGACAAGTGACAGCTGACAGGAAGTCCCATAGAGTCCCCTCCACCAATGGGGCAAGGGCTGCACCGAAATCTCTGCCTGATGCCATCCCAGGAGGATTCTATTTATTTAATCACTTATTTTTAACTACTCAGAAATGCCAACAGCTGGAGAGCCTGGGGTTAACCAGCCACGTGCATAATATCTGGCCCTGGAAGAGTTTCTACCACCCAGGCACTCCACACCTTCATAGCTAAATTCAGCCCAAGCACAGCTGCCAGCCTGCCCAAGCAACCACATCAAGATACTCAATTTTGTTCAAATGCTCCCTCCTATGTAACACCCTTCCATCATCTTAAATAATACAACCAAGAGTGGCATATAACATTTTAAGATAAAAATATGCCATTTCTGTACTGGGACATAGCAAAAAAGCTTCTGTCCAAGTACAGTCCAACTCTGAATACCAACTCAAAGCTATTTCTTATTCAACTCTGGAGAGCACAACTCAGTACTTTAACAAGGGTTAAGAACCCCAGATTTCCAGATGGGTGAGAGATGATGAGTGCTGAAAACCACAACTAGCCAGGAGATTACAAAACCTGACATAGCTGACATGATCCTTTCTTTATTCCTTATGGAAAAGGCTAATAATAAGTCACTACCACAAGTATGAAATCTATTGACAGTCTCAGGATTTAAGGATATATATTTACAAGAGCATGAACTAACAGGACAAAGGGGAATGGCTTCAAACAGAGTTTGATGGGATATTGGGAAGAAACTCCACCCTGTGAGGGTGGGGAGGCCCTGGCACAGGGTGCCCAGAGAAGCTGTGGCTGCCCCTGGATCCCTGGAAGTGTCCAAGGCCAGGGTGGACGGGGCTTGGAGCACCCTGGGATAGTGGGAGGTGTCCCTGCCCATGGCAGGAGTGGGACTGGATGAGCTTTAAGGGCCCTTCCAACCCAGGCCAGTCTATGATATGCCAGAACCAAAATTCACTACAAGTACTTCCTTACATATTTATTTATATGTAAAATTACCACATTTTCAACTCCCAAAACAATGTTGTTTTCATTTCTTTTCTATTTAAAACAACTTAGTGAGGTGGCCACTTGCTTCACATGAATCTCAGAAATTGCTAACGAGGTTAAAAACCAAAATTATCCTCTACCCATCTCTTAAATTGCAACCTTTCAAGCCAGTCCTAAAATAAAATGCTATTCCCTTTTATTTTAACAGGAGATTTTAAAAGATTTAGGGAGTTTCAAACAGCTTGTCAGGGTGTCAAAAGATAACCAGCTTCCCAAAATTAAAGGCAGATTATATTTAAAGTTGTTGCATATATATATATTTCTGCCAATTAAAGAAAGCTGGCTTTCAGGCTTCTTTCATAAAGGGAAAGCACCATGGGGTAGTTATTTTAGCTGGATTCAAAGGGTAAGGGGGCACTCTGCCCTGGCCTCAATATGCAGGTACTGCATTATGTGTGCACATGAGAAGTTCAAATGGGGTCCAGCACAATCTTCCCATTTTCAAAATTGAACCACAGGTAACACAACCATTTTGTAAGAAGGATTTTAAGAGTTAAAGTAACACAGTGGAGAAGAGTCCAACTACAAGACTCATTATAAAGCTGGTACAAATTCTTGCATGAGTAGTCTGTTTTTCCAATACAACCTTAGATTTTCACTAGATATTATAAGAGAAAGAAAATAGAACTGAGAAGAGCCAACAGTAGCCATGCTATGATCTTGTCAATAAAGTACTAAGAATTCAATTAAATCTAATGGAACAAAGCCCATTTTAGAAATTGTAGGATTTTTAGTCCATCAAAAGAAAATAACCATTTTCTAGTCTCATTTTCTAGACCCACAGGGTCTGACAGCACTTTCAGGCAGCACTATTAACCCACCAGGACCATGGTGATGGACAGGGCTTGCTACACTCCACCACTGAGGGGAGGGCACAGCAGCAGGCAGGACAGGCCAGGCAGGAACAGCCAGGACACACAGGCACTGATGCTCTTCCTCAAGCTGGAAATCTGTGCCCACACATCACCTCGTACCCTTGAGCACCTTGGTTCAAAGCCTGTCCCCAGGCTGCTCTGCCAGCAGGACCAGGACACCACCAGTGCTCCCAGGCCACTCCCTCCCTGCCCACAGCACCCCACCACACTTCCCCAGAGGCTGCCATTCCCCACCTACGGAAGGCAAGCAGGAAATCTGAGTTTCAGGTCTCTACTACTCTGGATACGAAGTCCCATCTCACCAACAATGCCACCTTCAACACCCACCACGAGTGTCACAACAGGCTGTCCTGGCTTTTTGGGCTTTCTGCTGTGAAGGATGAGGCCCCACATCACCTTTGGCCAGATCAACATGGGAGCTGATACTTACGGCAATAAGAGCTTCTGTTAATTCCTTAATCTTGTCTTCAATTAAATCCATATACTGCCTACAACACTCCTATAGCTTGCCAAGAGCCAGCTCAGAGCTCCCTTAGGTTATGGCTTTTCAAAGTGGCATGCTCCTAAAGCATTGTTCTTGCAGGAAAACAAATGAACTCCTTCTACCTTTCCAAGAAATTCAACTAACCGGTCACAACAATTTTGAAGTTGAGTTTTCCAAGGAGAATTCAGCATTTAACTTCAAGGTGTTCCACAACTGGCCTCCTCCTGCTCCTTGGAAACCCTTAACTCATACATCTTCTGTGATGTACAGCTGAAAAAACTCTTTTGCCCTTTCATAATTCGTCTCACTGCTCAGTTCTGAAGAAACCTTCACTCAAACATGAAGCAGAAGGACACTGAGCTGACTCAGTCTGCTCATTCCCCTGCATTTGCAACCTGAAACATCAAAGCATTCATCCATTCTCATAGCTCAGACCCTTTACACAGGCTTAGGCTTTTTAAGCTTTAATTTTTGGTCTGTTATGTAAAGTTGCCACAGAAGACACACAAGAGTGAGAGCACAGTTAACACCCTGGATCCCCATGCTCACAGAGAGAGGGAACTACAGCCGTCAGCACTCCAGGGAATCAGGAACAGCCTCATCAGTCTGACCCAAAAGCAATTTCCTTCTTGACCCCAGTTTGGAAGCTCTCTCAGTGCCAAGCAGCTGGGTAAGGTTCAGCTCCCAAACACCTCCCAAGAGCACCAGAGGAGCTGAGCACGCAACACAGAACCAGACTTCATGGGGAGGCAGAACCCCACAGGGAGCTTACAGTGGGGGAATAAGGCTGGACAAGACCACTTCTGCCTCTTCTGTTACCCAGCAAACCTCTGATGGCAGAAATGACTGGAAAAAACACTACCAGGATGCTGAAATTCAAGATGTTCACATCAAATGTTTTTCCAGTACCATGTCTTTTCTATGAGCACAGCAGGATCTATTCTGAAATACACTTTGATCCCTTATCTCCACTCTTCTGCTCAAAATCTTAAAAAGTTCCATTACTTTATAAGAGATCAAAAGTCCAAAGCTTTAAAGGGCCAGGAATCTTACTGTAGGATATTTCATTAACTTGCTTAATATTTAAAGCAAGTTGTAATTTATTCTTCCATTGTAAAAAACAAGAAGACTTTGAAGATCCACTTATATTGATTTAGTATGTAGCCATGCTATTATTCATTCCAAATAGCTCTTTTCATTTCTTTGTTTTTACCCCCAACAAACGGGATTTTATGAACAAGCGTGCTCACTAAAATCATGTACTCTCTCAATCTTCTTCTCGCTAGGCTAAAAAAAAAATTTTTTTAATTTTCTCTGATGAGACAAGTTATCTATTGTCCTAATCATCTTCATAATCCCTGTCTACATTCATTCATCTTTTTTTATTATGGTAACTAAACCGCTCTCTACTCCAAACAGAGGCATTATTAATGCTATTTTCCTGTCCTCTGCTGAAGATAAATTGTGCTCTCTATCTGTAATCCCACTGCTGCTGTCAGACAGATGCTGCCAGCTCATGATCACTGTGCTGCTGACCACGACACCCAGATTCTTTCCACTCTTGCCCCTGTTGCAAAAGGCAGATAAAGGCACCAGCACCAGGAGGATTTGCTAAGCACATGCACAGGCTTTGTATCACACATCCCTTCTTACTCCAGTTCATTAATTCAACTGTGTACCACAATACTGGGAGGCTTCTGAAGTGCACAGAGTGCATATAAACACATACATGGGGAGGTTGTACCTCCCTGCTGAGAACTGCAATCCTCCTGGGCACTGGCAGCAATAACCCTTCCCTCAGTCTCTCATTTTTCACCACTTACTTCTCATTTCCTCAAAGGCTGGTTTGATTTTTAATTTCCTTACCAAGAGCTGCTCTGATAAACCTGGCTGAACACCGGCCCTGAGGGGCACAGCTCTGACCCCCAGAGGTGCTGGAACTGTGTCCCCACAAAGGATACGACCTCCACTCGTATCCAGGAGGTTCTCTCTGACCACCCACCCAGGCTCAGGAAACAGGCACAGCCGTGCCCTCTAGGCTCCAGAATTCACACAAACTGCAGTCAGTGAAAAGGGAGGAAGAAAAGCAACATTAAGGTGGGAAGTTATTTCACTCCAGCACCTCTCAGTTATGAGCGTCACCTCCTCTGTCAAAGCCAACAGAGCAGGAAGGCTTTGGCATCAAGCCTATGTGTAGTCTCAAACCCAAGGAGGAGCCAAGAAACATCTGAAAGGGTCATCTGGAAGGTTTTTTAATCAGTCTCTCCTTCCCACCAGCTTCTCACTGCAATATTCAGCTACAAATCCAGCTCAGGGAGCTCCTCAATCCTGAGGGCTGAGCACAGCTCCCTCACTCACCAGCATCACTGAGAGCCATTTGGAGGCACCCACAGATGAGCTCTGACTCTTCACTCTGAGCTGCAAGCACCAACAATTAAAGCTTTGAGTCAAAGGGGTCTCTTTTGCTGTTTGTTGTTGTTAAATTAAGCCAACTCAATTAGCCCCTTTTATTGCAGCCTTCTTACCTTGATCTCTCTTTGGTCTGTCAACCAGGCTCATCCAGAACTTAGAACCATTTTCAACTAATATTTCACCACTCTCCAACTTCAGCTACAAACAAGTAATTAATGCTAATGAGTTTTCCTTTTTTTTTGCAGCAGCCGTCACCATTAATACCAGTTGACTGGGTTTCACTGAAGCATAGAAAAGACTCATGACTGGAAGAATGATAAATGATTTATGAGCAACAATATTTACTAGTGCATATTTTAGAGTAAGTCAGCTCCACAGGCTTTTCTTGCAGGTCTTCTCCAAAAAAAGTAAAAAAGAAAATGATAAAAATCAACATTAGATGTGGGGAAGGAAGCCTGGAATATTTAATCAAGGTCTTCACATTCTGTTTGTTGCTGTTTACATTTTGCATATTCAAGACACACATCTCTGTCAAGTCAACACTTGGCTCTTCCTCCTACAATGCTGGTCTGTATACAGTCAAATATTGAAGAAGTTATTGACACATTTGAGATGTAGTTCCATAAAATTTATAGCTGGGGAAGCACCTTTACTTTTGAGCCTAAACTGAGTTTTTAAATGCTCTTCAAAGAACCAGTCCTTCTGCTTCCCTTCTCAATCTCTACTTGGGACATCCAATTTCCAGATCTATCCAGTTATACTACTGCCCAAGGATGGCAGCCAGGCAAGCTGAGAATCCACACAAGTTAAGAGGTGCAGAGTCATTAGAAACAGCAAAGGGAAACGGGAACACTTCTACTTACTCTGAAGAGCCACGGTTTGAGCAGCCACCAGATCCACAGCTCTTACCTTGCTTGCGAACATCTTCCACAGCTGCCACCAGCTCCTCCTTCAGGAACTGGCTCTCCTTTGCAATTTTGTCTCCTTTTTCCAGGAAATTCTCTGTTGCTTGTTCAACTGAAGCAGCCAAAACATGGGCCTTTTTAGAACGCCCTCGCTTTTTATTGGAGGGGCCCTTGTTGCTGGTGTTAACCAGTGTTGTTACCTAAAAGCACAGATGAAAGGGGAAAAAACCCAACATCAAACAAATGAGATGTTTATCAATGTGACAGTAATGCCACGTGAATTTTTCTTCTAGGCAGTGTATTGCTAATACTTTCTCTATTGCCAGCTCCACAAATTAACCTAACAAGTGTTTGTCACATTTAAACATTACCATGCTTCTTGATTCCTCAGATGAGCAAAATAAATGCAGCTAAACAGTTTAAAGATGTTTCTTATCAGCAGCAGACCTGAGAAGTTGATTTTAAGAATGGAGATCTATTTGTATTTTTGATAAACTGCAGTCTCAGTAACAGGCCAGAGCACTATGGCACCACGTAAAAGAAACCAGGGTGGGGATCATTAGTTTGGGATAACTCCCCAGTCATAAGAGACCCAGACAAGGCTGAAGTCTGTACCTACAGACATCTAGAGACACAGTAACTTTTCAGTCCAGAACAGTACTACAGCCAGTGGGCTGAATGCAGAGCAAAGGACTTCACAGAGCTCATTATTTCCCTCAAAGAACCCAAACTGAACTCTCACAATCCTCCTGCAGTCAACAAGTATTTCCAAGCTCTGTGTTTTAGACTGAAATCCTGCTGGGAGCAGGGTCATACCAGCAGCCAGATGACCCCCAGGTACTCCATTAGCTCAGGGTCAGGATCCATCTCCTTCTATCAAACACAGACATGCCACAAAATCCACACACACTTCTCCATTTGCCTTTTTCTTTCCTCTCCTTTGTGGAAAGCCTAGGAAAATGCACACAAAGCTACTTCAGAGGGACATTAAATTACAACACTAAAAAAATTACTACTCTGGAAAGCCCCAAGACTGCTGACATAAAGGTCCTTAGAGCTGAATCCATCTTCCCAGTTGGCTGATGCAGAGAGGAAAAGCCATCAGTTGGGAATATCGTGGTTGGCTAATGGAGAGCATTTGCACTGAGTAGTCTCAGTTTATCACCTTCTACAAATAAAGAACAAGTTGCAACAAGGCAATTTGCTCTACTTTCCTCTACGTATTCTACCAGTCACATCATTCAGAAAATTTGGGATTGCCAGCACAGCCTGTTGTGCTTATTCCTTGAGGAATAAGTTACAGACACTGAACTTGGTCAAAAAGATCCTGAACAAGTTTGTTCAGTTAAGTTTGCCAAATTAGGACAATTTCTCTTAAGCAAAGATTCCATCAGTAACTTCAGCTAAAAAGCCTTATCACCCAACTGCCCACCTGAGGATCCAGAGGGAGCAAGTGGCAGGTACAGACAGCAGCTTGGTGACTAAAGGGATCTTAATCCTGGAGACAAAACTCACTCAATTCCAGGCTGTATTTAGCAGGAATTGTGTCCAGCTCATACTGTCACTTTAGACATTTCATATTCCAGGAAAACAATGCCAAAGAAGACAAGTGAATTGTCTCCAATGAACCTTCTCTTCCAGACCTCCTAGAAAGTCTCTTCCAAGAATTTTCAGGACACACAATACACAGAGCTCACATTTACAAGCCTTACTCCAGCCTTCCTATACTCCTCAGTGCTTTTCACTGGGACATCCACACCACGCAAAAAGAAGCTTTTATTCACAAATCTAGCATGACGTGCAGGCATGGAACGTTATTTCAATTCAAAGTGCAGAGAAGCATGTTAGCAACTACTGTGTCTTATCAGGTGCTGAAGCAGCAGAACCTCTCCGGACTCAGGACCAGTAACTGTTCCAGTAAGACTGACAAAGACGACTTTTTTATCTTTCATTTGTAATATAGATTTTAAGCTTTGTGACTCAATTAAAATAAAACACCAAAACAGGCAATCATCTTTATGACTGTTTATTTTGCCCCCTCTTTTTCCTACCTGTGTAACAAGAGGCTCGAGCAGCCTTTCAACTGCCAGAGTTCTTATTTCCAGGCTTTTGGGGTCCCATTTGAAGTTCACGTTGGCTGCAGTGACAGCAGTCATTTCTGCAAGAAGAAAAGAGCTACATGAATATAATTTTGTATTCTAATGCATCTTTAAAATAAATTAAAATGCAGACTGTTAAACACAAGATATTCACTTAGTGAAAGTGAAGGTCACAGCACCTCCAGAAACATTAGTTTTGATTCAAATGGTGACAGTTTAACAAATTGCTTGTTATGACAATATACAGATATTACCTGTAGATTTTGATTAGAAAATAAAACCAAAAGTAAATAAAACCACACAAAAACCTCCTGAAAAGCCACACTGCTTCATCAGAGCAATGACAAGATCAGGAATGCCTGGACTACTCATTGATGGTCCCTGAGCAATGAAAAAGGACCACACAGGTAATGGTGGCACTTCACACATGAAGGTGGGTGCCCCCTGCCCAATGCCCACTGCCCCCTTCCAGGGCCAGCTATCCTGTGCTCCCAAACCAGCCCTAAGACACAGCCCAAGGTGTGGGGGAACAGCAGGGACCACGTTCAACAGCTCCAGAAAGCTGCCCATGTTCTCAGCTCCACCACAAGTCTCTACCTCAAAACACTTTTTCAAACCAGGAGCCAGGTTTAACTGAACCCATGCAACCTCCCCTTTCCCCCAATTCACCTTAGGGGAGTACAAAGGTAAAGTAGTGAATATAAGCCTTACAAAGCCAGAAAATCCAGCTGGTTCATACTTAACAGCTTACATATCTATTACACTTCTCCTTAACATTTGCATAGGAGGGAAAAGCAGATTTGCATGAAGAGATCTGTTCAAAGCTGTCACTGAGCTGTTCCTTCCCGTTACAGTTTTATATCAACATCCCAATGGAACAGCAAACATAGTTATGGGAAAAGTTGAGCAAAACTACTAAAATAGCTCTGCTGTTGAAACCAGCAATCTAAAAAAATAGGACTAAAAATAAGGAACTACAACAAATCATTGGATTAACACTGTGATACTGCACAGCACCACAAAAGAATAAACTGAACAGTAATTTCAGTAAAAAATGGATTTCAAGTATTACAGATACATAAAACCAATTCATATCACTTCAAACATAATAGATTCTAACTCTTCCTGCTTTGGGCTGTCCTCAAAATTCAAGATTCGATTAAACCTGCATTTGTAACCTTTTATTTTCAAAAAAGTCAGGAATAGAAATACATTTCCTAAATCTCCTTCCACCGATTTTCCTAAACACCTACTGTTGGGGTCATTCTAAAGCTTATTAGCTGATATTTTCAATCCTTCTGTGGACAGGGCATTGCCTGCACAGCATCTCAGCAGTCACGTTGCTCTGACAGCACCAGATGTCCCCAAGCTGCCAGACGAGCACAACATCTCGTTATTTTTAAAAAGCAGGAGGCAAGGCACTAATTTTGGTAACCAACAATGTTTACAACACGTACCAACAACCAACTGCTCTGCCCCGACCCCAACAGCTAGTTGTGCAAAAGGACACAGGAGGGACTGCTCGTTTCCCAGGGAAGAAAAAAAAGCTCTGGGGCACTGGAGCAGCTCAGCCAGGGCTCAGCATCACCTGCCTCCAGGCTGACCCCCAGCCATCCCACCACAGGCAGGATACAGGAGATGAAGGACTCACTCCAGCACTGCTGACCAAAGCCAACACTAAATTACAGCTCCACAAGGTGCAAGGAAGGAATATTCCCCCAACTACATTCAGCTCTCCACCCACGCTCCAAGTGCCCACTGTGCCGGGAGAAAGAAAACTTTAAAAGCTGAAAGCTTAAAAAAAAAGAGACTAGGAAGAGCCTGATCAATGCCAGCATAAATGTAACCTTTCTGATAGCTTGGACTGAAAAAACTTGTGGATGCAGGTGAAGGCTCCCAGCTCCCACAGCACAAGCCAGGCCACAGCTCCAGAGCTCCCAGGGAGGGTGGAGGGTGGCCACCTCCTGTCCTCCCCTACCTCTGACACTGACCACTAGGCACTGTGAACCCACTAATTAACCTTCTCTCACAATCACCCCCTTTTTATTCTGTTCATCCACAGGCTTGTGCCACAGCCCAGATGCTGGCACAGGGCACATTGTGAAACACCCTTCACTCCCAGGTACCTTCCCACCCTCCACAAGGAATTTCACTGGTTTATTCCCTCCCCGTTAGCTCGGCGTGAATGCTTCCTATGTAAGAAGGCAAGAAAAATACCCTGAAAGCCTTTGTGGTTTCTGAGAAACATACCCAGGGCTCTGGAAAGCCCAGCAGGTTTCTGAAGAAAGGCTTTTTCTATGTAGTTAATGCTGCTACACCTCTCACAGAAACCAAGTGCAGGATGAGGTAACCATGAGAAGATACATTAATTGTATTAGTAGGATAATAAAGGCAATTCATCTGAAAATATGTTAGAATGATAGTTCATGAATTGGCCAAAAGTAATGGTCTATAAAACCACTTAGTAGCAATGCTATTGAAATTTATCTAAAAAGCATAGCTTGATATCAAATAGACTGTTTGGCAGAATGGCTTGGATATCATTTGTACATTGCAATAAATACGTTTATTCAATTAAATACTTGTGGAGAATACAGGAACAGGCTATAGGTTACCAACAGATGGGTGAGGTGAGTTTAGGGGATAAAAGGACAACTGCCAAGGCCATGTTACAGCACAGCTCTGATCCCACCACGAGGACCCTCCAGTTCTCTGGAATTGCCTTTTCCCTCTGACTGCTCAAGCTCTCCCTCATTGACTTCAAATATGGTAATAGGTAGCAAACCACGCCACAGGATAGTGTAGCAGAGTGCTCCATCCTTGGCTCCCACAGAGCACACCACAACCCCCACAAGGACTGCAGTCACACCAACACCTGTGGGGAAAGAGGATATCCTCTGGAAGAGGAACCCACCTGCAGACCAGTGCTGCACTGGTCTGACAGCTCGGGCAGCCCACCTGACATGGACACAGGTTGTCCATGCCCCAGACCCACCACGAATTTCCAGGACAAAGCAGCACAGACCACATGGCGGAAGAGTGAGCGGTGCTGAAGCTCAAGTGTGGGAATATATAGAACAACACCACTGCACAAGGAGTTGTGGTTGCCCAGCCTGTGGTTTCATAAGCAGCAGAAAAGCTGCTTAAAGACCAACGTTCATCCTCCCACACCCCTCCAGGAACTCATTCCCGTTTGCACATCACACCCCCTCCGTACTGGCACAGCTTTCCCCACGCCTGAGCGATTAACCAGATGGGGAAGAACTGCTTTGGCTGAAGGGAAAGAAATCCATTTTTGCAAGGTGGGCTGAGATGCCCATCTGGCTCACCGTGCCACACAGACACCGCTGCGAGCCGAACCGGTGACGGCCAGAGGAGATGGCTACGTCAGCAAAGCCCCTGCAGTGGGCACACAGGGCAGAGCTGGATGCCACAGCCAAGTTGAACCAGGAGCCACTGAGAACTGAGCATCAAGCACAGCTCCTGCAGGGAGCAGGAATGTCCTCCCCACACACCTGATACTCAGACATGTGAAGCCTCAACCTTCAGCCACACTCACAAACCCAGCACATTAACTGCAAACCCTCTGGGTTATTGTACTGTTCATGACAGTGCTCATTATTGAAATAGATGCTTAAGAGTAATGCAATATCTTACTGGGGTTTAGTGCACTTGCAAGGACGTGAGGGCAGGGAAAGCATAGGAGTTTAAAGAAGCCGCTTTCAGAGCTTCAGTCCAGCCAATGATCTGCCAGCTGAGCCATCCCTGGACAACTCTCCCTTGCTTTCTGAAAACACTGAAGATCCCATCAACAGCTGAAGATTAAGAACAGGTCTCCATTCTGCTTCAAACAACTGCTGTTGCTGCTCTACTGCTCCTTTCCCTGCCCCAAACAGACACCCACGTTGGCACAGACCTGATGGGGTGAGCCACTGCAGGGAGCTCAGCCTTGGAGTAAGCTGCTAAGTGTAAAACTTCCCTTCCCAGCCTACTGCCCTGGGGGAGGAGATGGGACTGAAGCAGCACCGAGATGAGCTCTGCTTCTGAAATGCCCCCAGAGCAGGACCCAGCCCTGTCGGGAGAGAAGGATGAGCAGAGGGATGTCTGAGCTGCTGAGGCTGCACTTACATACCCAGGTACAGGAGCTGGCCTGCCAGGAACACACCGAGGGTGATGTGCACACAATGCTCCTTCCAAAAGCCACAACTAAAGGTTGGAGTGTTTTCAAAAACTGGTAATTCAAGGTTTCAAGAATAATTTCAGATACCTACTGGCATGCAAATAATTTCTAGACGTTGGAAAGCAGAGGAATGCAGCTCTGCAGATGCTTTGCCGAAGTGCCCTGAAGGCACCCAAGGCTTTTCCAAAAGCCCATGAAGGAGCACAATTTTAACAGTGAGCTCTTCACCTCAATGAATCATGGAAAGGCCTAGTGCTCGTGGTCCTGTTTTTCCAGGTTGCACTCCCACACACACCTGAAGGCAGTGCTGGCTGTATCTCAGGCACTACTGAGCGAGTCCATTCCACCTGCCCTGTACAAAGCCATCCTGCAGCCACCCCAACTCTGACCAGAGTAAACCTGAGTTACACAGCAAAAAATAACTGTGCTCCTGTGCTTCAGTCCCACCACCTTGTGCTACCTGCAGTGTCTTTAACATGACATCTGCTGTCAGTCCTCACATTTTAACCCTCCTGACAGGCTGCTCTCTAACAGCTTTTAGCTGCACTCACTGGTGTCTCTTAGTTTTTCTCAGGTAAGCCAGTGCTCAAGGCATGGTCAGACTGACACAGAGAGGAGCTGACCTGGGCCAGGCACAACAGACCACATGCTGAATTCCAGCACTGTGCTATCCAAAATACCTAACACAGAACTTGAGACGTGAACATGGAATACCTGGGAGGACATTTTCCATCTGAATGCCCTTCCTGCAACTCCTCAGCTGTTCCCCATTCTGTGCAGCCAATGTGTTCAGGTGCAGTAAGAGGTACTTGACTACATTATTTTGCAGCTTCTTCCTTTCATATTTCTTTAAGTAGTTTCACTCATTTTGAATGATAATCTGGCCCTCTACAATGCTTCCAGACTGTCTTTGGATAGTTTACACCACATAATGAGAACAGCCCTTATTCTATCACCCAAATCATGAGGATGGATCATGGTGGGATGCACAACACAATGACCCAGCTTCATTTTCCAGACAGAAAATGAACCAAATCCTCTGTTCCCAAGAAAATCCTTTTGCTTGGCTTGTTCCCAAATACATAACCCACCTGATAACCAGCAGGACTCTTTCACCCTTGCTGAAGGTGGCAGACAAAGAGAGCAAATAAAGATCTTTGGGAACAGCATATGTAACACACTCCATTCATGCAAACCTTCTGAACAGTGTTGGTTTCAAAAACGTTAAGGCACACTTCAGTAAAATCCAGCTCACATGCCAGGGCTTCATCACACCCAACTGACAATTCAAAACTGGATTTCGCATAACTAGGAGTATCCATAAAATAAAATGTTTCATTATTTCCCTTCACAGTCTCCAAATTAATTTGTCTGCCCTGTTCCACAAATAAAGCAACACTCAGCAGCCAAATAGCTGCGAGTCAAGGATGTTTGGTATATGTGATGCTCTTCAAGGAGGATTTAAGCAGGTTTTATTTAAGCTGGTTTTATTGAACATCAAATATGTACAACTGAAAACAGAGAGTCACCCTCTTCTAACACAGCCTTCAACTCTTTCTTTCATCTTCTCAGCTACCAAATCTTCTCCCCCACCATAAATGCCACACAGGTACCACCTTGCTAGAAATCTTTACTGTTAGAATGTCACAATCTGAAATATTAATACAAACTCAGATGTCACATATTGTGGCAAAGCTTGTATTTATATGCACAGGATGAGTTTGAGCTGAACCTGTCTTATGAGACTACGATCTTGGTGATAAAGGTGGGAGGTATTGCCTGTGTCTGTATTATTAAACTCTGGAGTGCCTCCAAATTCTGAGGTGTAAATAGACACATTGGCCATGTCCAGCTTGGTGTCAAGGTAAGACCATCTCCGCCTTATCCCAGATTCCTGATTTTCACTGAACACAACAATTTTACTAAACTTTTAAGTGTGGTACCTATACAAAACATGGAAAAATAGAAGGGAAACAATTTCACCAAATAAAACTAACTTCTGTAGAAATCAATGACTATGTTTTCTTTGGTTATCAAGGCATTTTCTGCCATTTGAGTATATTCAACTTTGCTACACATTTTTGGTTTTACTTTTTCCCCACAAACTGCAGTAATCAACCAAGAAAAAAAAAGACAACATTCAGGTTCAGCTAAGCCTGTTTCTCACCAGTGCCATCCCAGTTCCCATAATCTGCTTTCATATGTTTTTCTCTGCTGCTCTTGTGGAGAAGGCCCACAGAGAGGCATCTGAAATGGCTCAGACAGCCTTACACAGCCAGTAACAAAGAAATGTTTCTCTACTTCTCCACTCATTTAGCATGTCTTTAGACCTTGCTGCTGAGTTGAGAGATGAAACCTAATATGGTGTCCCTACAAAAATCCTTGAAATTCATAACTATTTTCTCTCCTAGGTGGGTGTTCTCTCCCACCCTCTGCCTTGCCAGCAGAGCCAGCAGCCACAGGGAGCCCCTCACCTCTCCCCTGTGGCAGCACAGCCCAGTCCAGCCCACACACCATCACATGGGAGTGGGCACAGGGCACATCACCAGATTAGGATGCACACACTCCCCCAAGCAGGATGTGCCATCTCCTAGTATCTTCCAAATTGTTGCAGTGCTGGGGATTTCAGAGACTGGTTTTCAGTCACGATCAGGAACGTGCCCTGTCACAACAGGTTTTCACTCCTCTGTTCCAGGCTAGGAATGGACTGTCACTGAGGGGATCAAGGCACGCTCTGCACAAGCAGCTGCACGGTGGTGGTCCTGGGCCCACAGCAGAGATTTCACAACTACAAATACGATGTTTTCTTGGGAGATGTTGGTGCTAACAGCAGCTTCTTGCCTCCAGTTATGCAAGTGTTCAGCTCTGATCATTTCCTTTTGACAGGACTGGTTTACCTCAAAGGAGCTAGAAAGGAGGTACATGGAAGACAAATGACAGCAAGCACAAGCAATTAGTGATTTATTTATGTCACACTAAGGCTCCAGCTCATAGACAACATCCTGAAAGAATACAGGAACCAAACTCAGGCTTATACCCATTTAACTGTTCAGATGGATAGCCTGGTATGTCCCATTTATTTCTGCAGTTTTCAGTTTCCAAAACTCATGCGTGATTCCAACTCCATAAAGAAAACTGACAGGGTATCAAGAGTGCTTGAGAAGACATATGCTTTTTCTAAAACCCAGAAGCTCCTCTATAACTAAGATTAATTTTTCCATTCTAGCTGCAAAACTTTGTATTTGGAAAAAAGAGAAGATGTATCATGAACAGCAAGTTATTACTATTAATAATAACCACTCACCCTGCCTTCACGTGGATGTTTGTGCATTTCCTGCTGAAGACCTGCACTACTAACACCATGAAAGGTAACTTCCAAAATCAGAACAAGTGACCACTAGATTTGTAACTGTTGTGTTTCAGCTGTTCTGTGGGTCAGGACTGCCAGGCTCTGGCCATGCAGAAGGACAGCACACCTGCATTTTAAGCAAACAAACATCTCTCAAGACCTTATCCCTGCAGCAATGGCAACTACAACCTCCCAGACCCAGCCTTGCTGAGCCACACCACTCACATTTAAGCTGTAGGCTTGAGCTGTAGGTTCACACTTTGAAACACAGCAAGGGCACTCAGCCTGGACGCAGGATGTTAGAGCCCAGGCAGGTCTTGTGCATCTGCTGCACCGTGTGAATTCAACTATTGAGAGCCCTTCCAGCCTCTGCCTCTTTCCACTCCTGAGACAAAAAACTGTGTGAAGACTCCCTAAAATCATGGAGAAAGAATGAAAGAACAGCTTCCTGGCACTCTCTGAACCACAGCACACATTTCAGACCCTAGGGACACACAGTCAGTGCAGATATAATAACCAGGCTGTGGCTACAGAGCACGGCTCTTCAAACCCCAAACTATGTCAGCACAGGTTCCAATTACCAACTGTAAGTTAACAATGAATGCAAGAAGGGGCAACCTTTTAACAAGTTAATTTTTGCCACAACTATTCCTTAAATAAGAAAAAGGTTGTTATAAATTAGTCCACTTTATCAGTTGGCACACAAATTTGCCAGGGCTGCAAAACTGATTCTTGCTTAGCTTGCAAATACTCACTGATGGCTGGCAATAAAGGGAAAAGAAAACCTGGGAGTTTTTGTTCTGATCTTCTTCAGCATTCAACCTGCAATAAAAAGTGCTGTTTATGCGAAAGAGTCAGAAATAACCACAATCTGACCCCACTCAAACTGCATTTTCATTCCTAAATTGATATGTTGTTATGCAATACCCTTCAGTGCTTTCAGCTGACCACATCTTCGAAATCTAGACCTACATTAGCAATTTAAAACAGTCAGAAGTATACAAACACTGGAGCTGTTGGAGCTGACACACGTTTTGAAAAAAAAGAGACTCCCTATAATTAGAGGGTTGCTGAAAATTTGCTTAAATATGGAGCAAATGGACAGTCTTGTATTAACAGGGACTAAATACCATATTCTTTCTCAATTAAATGCTCAGCATAGCAGCAACTGAAGACTATGTAACAAAAACTCATGGTATGTTAAGACTGGAAGAGGTTTACCACTTTTCTCCATTTGCAAAAGCTACTTGAGAAGCACTCACTGAAGCAAAGGAGAACACGAAGTGTGAAGACTCTTCAAAATAAAACGATTTCTGAGTTTCCTACAAAAACTCCTTCAGAAGTCCTTTTTCAGTCCTCCACTTTCATTCAGGAACACCCTGTCAGTCTTAGCTAAAAATTACAAAGCAGTTATTTTTTTAAAGAAGAAAAGTAACAAACCCCACAGCTGATGAGGCCGAGCTTTTCACTCCATGCACAGGGCGACCTTCAGCGACATCTCTCAGCTATAAACAATGAGTTACTCTCGCAGGAAGAATTGCACCACCACCACACGCCCTCAGACAACTCTCAACTTGCAGCTCCACCAACACACAGCGAGTTTAGAAGGGGGAAGGGGGGAATTCACAAAAACAAACCCCAGAAGAAAGAGTGAACATGAATGGAAAGCACAAGAGTGGTTTGGAGGAGTTAAGCATCTTTAAGTGACTGCAGTATCTGGAGAGTACTAAGGCAGGATGCTCTGGCACTCCACGTCCTCGAGGCTGCAGACACTGGGAACACGGCAGCACTGACTGGTGAGAACTTTGCTGCCTCTCCAGAAGGGCAAAACAAGTAATAATAAAAACACAGAGGTGTGATGAATGTTTGGATGCTTCCCAGAGTTGCCTGCACAGCCACAACCACCTTCTGTCAAGTACAAACTCGCTAAGGGTGCACCACAGTGCATGGCAGCCAGAGCTAACTATGATCTGCCTGGACAGGAATCCTTTCCAGTCACTGCCTTCACATTTGGATGACCAATTAAAGCAACTTCTGTTAAAAAAAATACTAAAAGAATGTCACTGTCCCACCCACATTCCATAAAAGCAACAGGAAGGAACCCAAAAGGTTTGAGAGAAAGGAGTCAGCACTTGGATGGTCTTGCTGAAAAAAAAAAAGATTAAGGTAGCAACACAGTCACTTACTAAGTGGAAACCAACTTACATCTGATTAAACACACGTTTTTCTCTCTCCACCCCTTCTTTTCACCCCCAGGAACAGGAAACATGACAAACTTACAGAACAAAAACCAGATGAGCTAAAAAATCCTGTTCCATTGGCTTTGCACCAGCACTTTGCCTGTGGTTCTGCTGAACACTGCATCTTTCGCCGACAACCACTGACTTTTCCCTAGGCCCACAATAATATTCTGTTAATCAAATAATCATATTCAAATTGTCCTAACCAATTCTGTAAACTAAGTAAACCAGCTTAGAACACCTGACATTAAAGTACTGATGCATAAAGACCAGAAATTAACTTTTTTTCCTTGAGGTTATAAGCTTTGAACCCTGCACAACTAATCTGCATTATACTGTTTTGCTACAAATAAACCCTCTAGCTTTTTTATTTTTTGTGCTACTCTTATTGGATTTTATGTAATTATTTTTTCTCCCTAAGCTCCAGCTAGGAGAAGGGGGGGGGGGGGGGAAAAACCCACTCACACAATCATACTGCACTCTTCTCTGTGCCCATACAAAATCAGAGGGTTGTGACTGAGGACTCCACCAGCAATGGCAGTGTCATGGAGTAAGAAACACAAGCTACACCCACTGTCCAAAAAGCCTTCTGTACCTCTCTACTTTCAGGATGCACTGTTTAAATGTTACTTAGAAAATGTGTTTCCAGCTGCAACAGCAGTGGTTTGTAATTAAACACATCTTCCAAAGAGTGAAAGTGGCAGGAACTACAAAGCCATACTTTGTATGAAATTTAAACCACTCCAGAGCCGAAGGGAGAGCCAAACCAGATTCCTGCTTTTCACACAAAAAACATTCCACATCTCTCATTTTCCTTGTAGCTTGTATGAAGTTGTTTGACTCACAAGGTTTCTAAATTTAAGACATGAAGTCATCAACTGAATACGATGATGGGAGAGCTGGGCTGCACCTGCAGCCAGGAATGTCAGAGCCAGCAGCCACGTGGGCTCATGCCAGCACTGGACACTGGCCACCATGGCCACTGGGCATATCCGCAGAACAGAAATCAGCCCAGGCTCCAACTCCTGCCTCAGGAAGCTCCTACTCTGCTGGACCTTGGCAGAGAACACCAGGGAAGCAATGCTATTTGTCTGCCCTTCTCTCATGGTTTTATTGTTTGTTTTACTGCTTGCCTGTTGCTTTCCCTTTTAGGGATGGCTTTATACACTGCCACCACCCAGGGAAAAGGTGGGGGAGGATATGAGGAAGGGAAGATAAATGATAAATGATTGTAGGGATCAGTAAAAAGAAAAGTGGCAGGGGTTGATGATTATGACCAGAGAACCAAAGGGGACACCAAACACCACTCTAGAGCATCCATCACTCCACAAAGGCATCAAAGAAGCCAGAGGATATTGCTCAATAGTGCAACAAGCAAAGGGAGTGGAAGCAACCCCCAGAGCTCCTGCTTCATTCCCTCCTGTTGTTGATAACAGCCAGCTCAGCCAAGACCAGGTGAAGGGTTTGTAATTCAGCATCTCAGACAAGAGTTAGACAAATAAAAAGTTGATGGGACCAGTATAACCAAACCTCACGATGAGGGTCACAACAGACAGACCTCTCAGCTACAGCAATCAGAACACATCACTTACAGTTCATTTTTCAACTTCTCACCCTTTAAATGAGTAAATAATTTAAGTTTCAGGATGCTTAGGTGCCAAACCACCTGGACATCAGGTACTGGTTGGAATGAACTGTATGGTTTGTAAGTGAAGTTATTACAAGACGTGTCACTTGCATACACGTCCACAGCCCATTATGAATTATCCAAGACCACGAGCAACTCTTCAACATCGAGCAGCAAGACTCACTAAGTCTTTTAAGTCATGCTAAAAGAGATTAGTTTTACAAGTACACATTACAAGGACATACTTGCAAGGAAGAGGGTGAAAACCGGCAGCTTGTACATCTTGATTAGTTGTGTTCACACCCACTTTCACCTCCTTGCTTCTGAGCACACCACAGCTCTGTCCTCTGCTGTTCAACAACACTGGCTCTGAATTCAATATTCCAGTCAATTAAAAAAAACATTTACCCACCTCCGGCTTCGGCTGGAGATCTCAAGAGCACTTTGCTGAGATGAATCCTGACCTGCTCTGTGTTAGGCAGGTTAAACACTGCTTTATAGGCACACAGCTCAGCGCTGTTTACATGAAAAATTCAACTGACCTCTGTGGCTTTGTAAAGCTACATTGCTAGTGCAGCCCTTGTGCAGACCATTTATTTAAGTGGATCTTCTGTGCTCAGGTTGTATCAACCCGAGAAAGACATAGAATCTTCCCCTTAGAGCCTTAGATCTGCAGAGGTATCACCTCTACAAGTGCCCAGAAGAAAGCAGTGAATGAAAACTCTGAGCCCTTGGGGAGTGGGAAGGCAGTGGAAGGGGGAGCACAGAAAACCACACATGCCATCAAGGCCACATGCTCCCAATAGCATTGACTCTTACTGACTTAAATGAAAAGCTGCAAATTTAGTACTTACCTAAATGTCCTCTTGACCTTCTGCTAAAGCAGCAGTGACAGAACTGTGTGGCCTACACTTTGCCCTCAGTTCTTTCAGTTAACCTCCATGTAAACTAACTAATTTTTTTCTTCTCCTGACCCTTCAGCACCTACCCACAAGTTCATTAGTTTCAGTCTCTTTCTCAAAGTAGCTGTTGAAGGCTACTCCAGAACAGGGTGCACTAAAGGGTTTAGAGCCTCTTCTACCCTAACTTGCACCAACATCTCATTTGCCCCCTAACACTAGCTCCACACAGAAATTCCTCTCAAGCACATGGAGTCATAGGCACATCTATTCCATAACAGGAGCTAAGAAACTGGGTGTTGTTTGGGAAAAACAGCACACTACGAACTTAAGATCTCCAGTGCAATCCCACCGGCCCCGCTGTTATCAGCTCCCTGGCTGCTTTGCTCTCAAGCCCCTTGGAAACACTACAAGAGTTTCACTCACTCTTGGGCTGTAGCATCAATGCTCCTCCATCCTTGTGCCATTCCACGGAATAAAACAGATCTGCTGAAGAACCAACTGGCACCCAACTCAGTTTCATCAGCACTGCTCCACTCTCTGCCTTGGCAATGGTTATCCCTTTAGCTACAGCTGGCCTCATGTTTGCTTTTTCCATCCCTAAGCTTATCCAAGAATGGTTTGGGTTGGAAGGGACCTTAAAGCCCATCTCATTCCACCCCCTGCCATGGGCAGGGACACCTCCCACTCTCCCAGGTTGCTCCAAGCCCCATGCAGCCTGGCCTTGGACCAGGGATGGNGCCTGGCCTTGGACACTTCCAGGGATGGGGCAGCCACAGCTTCTCTGGGCACCCTGTGCCAGGGCCTCACCACCCTCACAGGGAACAATTCCTTCCAAATATCCCATCTAACCCTGTCCTCTGGCAGTGGGAAGTCATTCCCTCTTGTCCTGTCATTCCAGAACAAAGTCCCTGTCCAGCTCTCCTGGAGCCCCTTTAAGCACTGGAAAGTCCTCTAAGGTCTCCCTGGAGCCTTCTCCTCTCCAGGCTGAACAATCCCAGCTCTTCCAGCCTTTCCTCCCAGCAGAGCTGCTCCATCCCTCTGACCATCCTGGTGCCTCCTCTGGCCTCTCTCCAGCAGCTCCAGGTCCTTCCTGTGCTGGGCCCAGGGCTGGGGGCAGCTCTGCAGGTGGGGTCTCACCTGAGTGGAAGGGGAGAGTCCCTGCCCTCATCCTGCTGCCCACACTGCTGGGAATGACCCCAGGATATGGGCTTAGATCCCTGAATTTAAAGCCTTTCAGAAGAGGCTCTTGGGAGTCTATCTGATTAATAAGTAGCTGTCTTGTAAATTAGAAAAATTATAACAGAAGGGAATGTCAATAGACGGGGAGAATTTCCCTTTGCAAACTGTGTTAGTTTAGATCTGTGTATTTAATAATTTCCCTCACTTCACAAAGCATGGGGAAAAAAGGTTACTCCTCTGGTTCCACCAGAGATATTTATAAGCACATATCAAAGAACTAGCAGATGTTTTCTGTAGTACATCTGGGATTAACAAACAAAAATATGTAATCATATTGAGAGAAAAGGTAGCTGGCTGTTTAAATCCATCAGTCATGAGGAATTATGAATCATATTTAAATATCAGATCTGCCAATAGAAGAGCCTGGACTAACCTTCTGCACACTAGAAATCACAGTTACACCCATTCTCAGCCTGACTAGCAGATAAGGAGTCTCAGTCATTCGAGGAGAATGATCCCACTTTCAGTTGCAGTGACTGCATTCCTCCTGCAACTCCTTCACCTCAATAAATCCATTTGCACCCAGTTCTGCTTAGTGACACAGCAGGCCACTCTCAGTGCTTGTCTTTCCAGAGAAGCTCATCTAGTGAGGGTGCTGGCATACAATTTTGTGGTAGCTCTATTTTAAATCTCATTCGCTGGATTAAAATAGTATGGAGTTAAAAGTAGTAATTATCAAACATCTGCACTTTCTCTAAAGCTGCAATGCTGTTTAACCAATGCACGAGCTATAAACTCACTGAGTGGAGCTATTCCAGATTAGCTCCAAGACAGTTGGGGTGAATTCCAGAGCAGTAACGGATCCAGTTCCTCAAGGTCATATACATTAAAGTTCTGCAGCACAAGATTTCTGAGTGATGTCCAGTTAAGGCAGGATAGCAGAAAGCCCCATCCCTGGAAGTGTTCAAGGCCAGGTTGGACAGGGCTTGGAGCAGGTACAGGCCTTGGACCAGGAAAGTGTCCCTGCCCATGGCAGGGGAGTGGAACAAGATGAGCTTTAAGGTCCCTTTCAACCCAAACCAGTCTGTGATTCATCACTATGTTGAGTGACTGTCTCATATCGCACTGTCCTAACAAAATAATACTCAGTTCTCTTTTATTCATCACGCTTCCTTTAGTGTCCAGCAAAGCTAAGAGATGCCAGTAAAACAGAAGACAGCAAGTCCTTGAACAGAAACACCACGGCCATGTGGGTTCTTGTCCCAGACCAGCCCCACTGTCCACCTGTGATGAGCAGGCTGGTTTGGCTACTGAAATATTTTTGTGATCTCAACTAATTATCTGCGTAAGAAAGGTCATTTAGAAATCAAATACTAACAGCAGAAGAAAATTCAAGGCAGGGCTGAAGTTCCACTGAAGTGTATTTCTACCTCATAAACATTTCTACTGATGCGGATTCCTTTGCAAGATCAGTTTCTTGATCTTACAGCTGCAGAAGGAAGATATTCATGGTGCTGAAAAAACACAAATTACTTTTCTATTACATCTCCCAGTTAACTTTATCAGACCAAGAGAAGCCCTGTGAAGAAGTTGCACATTAACATCTGTCTTTACACATGTCAGCACAGAAATGCTGATGTTTCAAAGCTTGAAAATTCATTGTGAGGGAAGTATTTACATTTGTATTTTAAAGCATCGATTTGAGCACAGGATTTCTAATCTCTGCCCACTGCACTCCCCCCGGCCACCTTGTGTAAACTTTTAATCTCTGATGCAGAGGCCTATTATTAGAGCTGGCTGAAAAAAACCCTAAAGATTGAAGGCACATTGTTTGTTATGGAAAAGGTTAGGGCAAAGCCTTTCTAAAAACAAAGCCTAATAAGCCTTTGTCTGTTTCTGCTGAGAAAAGTCAAAAAACCATTTCCTTGATGTTTCAGAAACTGTTTCTCTGCAAATGAAAAACAGTGACTCAACATCAAAGTATGTCCTTTTAAACAAAAAGTTTTGATTCAAAAGGGTGAAACAAGTACAACTAAACACTTAGCATGGCCTTAAGTGTACCAAAACAGACCAAAGATTGCACCTAGTGTAAAATGAGCTGGGCTTTTTCACCTCTGTTTTCACAGAATCCTGACTAGAGCCCAGGAACTGAAAAAAAACAACCCCAGAGCATTTAGCTGGTTTGAAAGCACTGAGAGCCTGGTCTAGGCAGCAGCACCCAGGAGCGCAGCCTCTCCTACCGCTCCAGTCCCAGTGCAGGAAAAACACAGGAAATCAGTAACTCAAGCACAAGCTGAGTTACACAGCACCCAGAACACACCTTCTGCACAACTCCCACCCCAAGAAACCATTGACAAAGGCAACCAAAGGGGGAAGGGCAGCAAAGAGCTCCCAGACTAGTCCAATACAGATAACCCAGACATGCCTGGAGTCATAACTCCGAAAGCTGGAATGAGCACAGTCATGGGGCTCGGAGCCCGTTTGGGTGAGGAAGCGATCGATGACCCTCGCCAGAAGACACATCCTGGGCAGGGCTGGCAGGACAAGGGCAGACAAACAGGGAAGCACGCCTTGATGACCTCCAATTCTTTACTAAACGTAAATGGGACGCAGAGCTTCCTACAAGCTCTTCGGTCTGAACGATTTCACGTGTTTTGAAGTGATATAAGCAATGAATAAAATCCGGGTGACCCACGCTAACCAGGAATCCGACGACCACAGGCAGCAGAAACGGTGGTCACACGCAACCCGCGGGCTGATACGCTCTCACTACTTTTTGTCTGTGAAAAGTAGCACGAAACTTTGTCAGCGAAGGAGAGGCACTCGCCTTCCAGCACAGGAGTGGATGAGAGGTGGGTGTCACAAAACGCGGCGGAGCCAAGCGGAGGCGCGGGGTGTTCCCGGTGCTCGTTTATGGGGACAGCAGCACGGCTGGGGCGGCAGGGAGGACTCGCTCCGGCTGCGCTGCCCCGAGGGACTGCGGCTCCGAAAGGCGCAGGGGGCTCCGGGGGGCTCCCGGCGGT